>JASDQU010012798.1:257993-271819 GCA_032191745.1 Picea mariana
ACGCTAGCTCACTAACTATTACAAAATGAGATACAATGGTTCTTTTACCTGAGGGGGCTCTTCGATCTCTTCCCTGCTACCTCAACTACCCTATTCAATGGCATTGAATGGGCTGTCTAGTCCACAAATCGGATCTAGATCTCATCCGTTAAAAACATTAAAGGCCTATTTACTCTATGCCTATGCAAAGCATGGCTTCACAGCTCAACAGCCTAAATATTTAATTACATTCATCCAAATTTTAAATGAGGGTTGCGCCTCTCTTGAATGCGCAATTTGAATCCACTGTCGTGGCTGGATGGCTGGCTGGCTGATGCAGAGAGATGCTCCTACATCATACTCCTCAGCTGAAAAATTCATAAGCTCCTTCTCATGAGCTTCCACCCTCAGCTGTGGAAATCCTCCTGGATCCCAAATCATCCTCTGGAGCTGTCTCCTTGCTCAACTTCCTCGTCGTTGTTGTTGTTGTTGTTGTTGCACTGCTACTGTTGCTTCTGCTTCCTTTCTACTCAACTAATCCTCATTGGCAGTCCTTGCTAACCTAATCATCAGCTCTCAGATCTCCTCGATCACTTCGTCCATCTGCTACAGTGGCTGGCTCTGCTTTTGCAGTCTCCTCAGCTGCAAATTTTTTCTGCAATTGGGTAGATCATTGTGATCTTCCATGCCTTCTTCGTCTTCTATGGCCTCAACTTTCCACCCTACTGAAAATTCCATCTCTGTAGTCTTCATCACCTTTTCAACTCCCTGGATAAAATATCTGAGCAATTCCTCAGAATGCTCCTCTGCCAATACCTTCCTGATTGTCTTCTTGTGGTAGTCACCTACTAGCTCTAGATTGTTCAGCCAATCCTCCAACATCTCCAACTCCACCTCCCATGGAGTGATTATTTTATCTACCGACTCCTCGACTTCTTCTGCCGCTAGCTTTAGTGTTGCAGCTTCCTCAGCTTCCTGGCTGAAAGCGTTGAGCCATTCCTCAAAATTCTCATTCTCTTTTCCTTCTTGGGAAGCCTCAGATATCTGCTCCAATCCTCCTCCGACAGTCTCAACTGCTTGTCCTACTTCTGTTGTAGTTGCCTCATCTGCAACACATATTTTGGCCTCCTCCGGGCTAAGTGGCAGGAATATTTCAATTTCCCTAATCATCAGAAGATTCCTCTAATCCTCCTCTTCTGTCAGTTGCATCTGCTGATCCAA
Organism: Picea mariana; assembly: GCA_032191745.1. Taxonomy (NCBI): domain Eukaryota; kingdom Viridiplantae; phylum Streptophyta; class Pinopsida; order Pinales; family Pinaceae; genus Picea; species Picea mariana. The sequence goes on from JASDQU010012798.1 coordinate 259,194, forward strand.
ACTCACCTCTGAGTTTATGAGACCCTTAGATAGTCTCATCTGCTTATCCCTGCCCACTTGACAAATTGGGATTTTCCTGCTACCCTCTTGGCAGTCTATGAGATCAACTAATCCCATCTCTATTCCCTTTCCCACCTGGAAAACTGGAAACCTTCCGCTACCCTCCTCGCAGTCTATGAGATCCCGCAGCAATCTTGACTCTTTTTGCTCCTGGCAATTTGGAATTTCTTCTCTGGCCTCCTGGAAGTGCTTGAGATCTTCAGCTAATCCCATTTCGTCCTCAGCATCACTGATATTTCTCCCAGTCTCCGGTTCACATATCTGAACCCCTTCTTCAATTCCGTCGAGGTTTTTAGCATGCCTCAACCATCCTCTTAACAACCTATGCTGTCTTCTAGCCATCAACTGCTTGAATGGCCATTTTACCTTCGCTCTCATGGGCCATTCATACACCCATCTCAATTTGGCACTCTGTTCCATCTCCAAGGAAAGTTCATCCATACTTTCCCTTGTCTCGGCATGTTCTTTATCCAATTCATCTTTACTCATCAGCTCTAGGTCTTTCCTTCCAGCACTCGTATAGACCTTAGTAGCCATCTTGTTGTCTATTGCCCTCCTGGCAAATCTGTTGCTCACCTGCAAGCAATTACCACAGAGTCTTCATCAACCCTATCTTCCTTTTCCTTCTACTCCTTTTGTCTGCAATGTACAGACATAATCCGAGCTCTGATACCAAAACTAATGTAAGCCGCACCCCGTCGGGGTCCCTGCGCTCGACCTCCTCATCTAAGGATCGTTCAATCTAATTTGTGAGTTGAAATGGATCTTTTGACTCCTACTAGAATCAAATTTCAGATCGATCCACACGTCCTTCTTTTCCCCTCACAGCCTCTGAACATGGTCGCTGCCCTTTTCCGTGACAAGAAAATACAATTTCGGGCTTCGGGGTTTTTAGATTCCCGATGTCACGAGAACCTTTGTTCCCACAATCTCTCGATCACTGAAATGCCAAAATCCCGATGTGGTTGTTTACGCGTTAGCTTCCTGGCTATGCTCCTGGTCCATGCGACCACTACTCATAAGACCACAATCTTATTTCGGGGTGGTGTGTCCCAAGCGCTCAACCTCTTGTCCTTTAGACCCCCAAAATTTCGATATCTGGAATGGAAAAATGGCACCTTCTTGGTCTCCTCCTTCCTCTTCGTGATTTCGGGTTTTAAAACACCAAATTTTTTTGACCCTCTAGTCCTTAGGATTCCCGATCCTCCGATTCTCGATTTCCTGAAATTCTCTTTCTCTCTGGATTTCCACCTTTCGCGTTTTCGGTACTTCCGTTCCCAAAATGCCTCCTGGACTTCTTGTCCTCAGAACTCCCGATGTTCCAGTTTGTTATTAATTCTAGCCCCACAATGGAGCTTCCCGCCTTTTCGGGGTATCGGACTTCACGATTTCGTGAATCCTGATGCAAGGCTCGTTTGTCAACTTTAAACCCCGGTAGCCGAAATACCAATGGGTCCCTTGATCTCCTCCACGTGTTCCAATGAACAAACGGCTGTGATGGTTTCAAGACTTCGCCAGGTGCGAAGTCAAAAGCGCTCACCTCTGTGAGTCCCGGTGCCCGGATCTCCGAAATGGATGATCGCGTGACACGTGTCCTCCCGCAGATGGATAGCTCAGATTTCCTTTCGCTGTTTTGGGACTTTCGACGTGGAGTGTCTCGACTACTCATCCTCAAGACCTCCAATATCCCGAATGCCAAAATCTCAATGTCACCCCTCTCTTCAGGAATTTCGCCTCTGCTATTCATGAAGGTTTAACTCCCTTGCATCTCTGGTCAGATCTAACGACTGACGAGTGTTCTGGCTAATATCTTATGGTTCATACCTCTTCTGCCCTATGCGCTCTCCCCTGTTTCTCCCTGGATGTGGAAGATCCGATGGTCCAGTTTCGTTCAGCCCATCCAACGGATGTTGTTGCTCCTCTTGAGCTTTTGTGCATTCTTCCCGGAATTGGAAGAATTTCAAATCTCCAAAGGCCTCAACCTTTGTTCTCTTTTCTGTGAGCTTTGCGACCTCTTTGCATAAAAGAACTCGCCCTCCTAAGCTTTAGAAAAATCTAAACTCTTCCAGAGAATTCTCTGGCCTCTACACTCCTTACAACTACGGCTTCGTGCACTTAAAGAACTACTCCTCCTGAGCTTTCACTCCCAAATATTTTAGGGATTCTATGACTTCTGCGCCTCTGTAGAATCTTTGCACACAAAGTGCTGCTCCTTCTGAGCTTCTCAAATAGTCAAACCTCTAAGGAAAGAAATCCTTCTTCCTTTATCCTGCAGATGGAGAATTCAGATGCCCTCCTAGCTATCCTTCTACTCAAGCAACCTATTTCTGAGTGTTTCAGGGTGTTCAACAACCCTATAAAGATCCTTTAGTGGATTCTTCTCATGTCTCTAAACTCAAAGAGTTCCTTCTGTGTGCTCTGGCACTTACTCAATGCCCTCCTGGCAGAGTATCAAGAATCCTTAGTCATTCTCGCTTCTTACGAACTCACAGCAGAGTTCTTTCTCGGTGCACTCCTTGCACTGGCTCAATGCCCACCTAGCAAATATTTACAGAACTCAAGGAGAGTTTATGTCTGCAACTGTGTCTCGCCTACACAGCCTCACCTCTTGAGGTATTCAACCTCAAAGGTCTTCTTCTGAGTTGTTGATTTCAGCTCTTGTGCCTGTAGCACGTCTTTGTCTGAATCCGCAGAGTTCAGAAGTGCATCTGTGCACTGGTATTCAGAGACTGCAGTGCTCTGTCATGCCCTCCTGGCATGAAACCACAAAGAACCTCTTAAGCTTGAAATCAAACAACTCCCTGCAAATGCAAACCTACAGCATACATCTACAACATAAATAGAACACAATGAAAGCATCCACATAACACATAAGACATGCAGGGAAATCTGTTCTGGTTTATATTAATCAAATTCCTCATTTTACAATGGTTTTCTTGAGCACGACCTATAACAAGGTCTCGTCTCCTTCTCTATCTCACTCTAGCTCACTAACTATAACAAAATGAGATACAATGGTTTTTTTACCTGAGGGGGCTCTTTGAGCTCTTCCCTCCTACCTCAAATACCCTATTCAATGGCATTGAATGGGTTGTCTAGTCCGCAAATCGGATCTATATCTCAGCCTTTACAAACATTAAAGGCCTATTTACTCTACGCCTGTGCAAAGAATGGCTTCATGGCTCAATAGCCTAAATATTTAATTACATTCATCCAAATTTTAAATGAGGGCTGCGCCTCTCTTGAATGCACGATTTGAATCCACTGTCGTGGTTGGCTGGATGGCTGGCTGACACAGAGAGATGCTCCTCCATCAAACAACAACATCATAGCATGAAGTTTGGAGCATCATCAACATCAACACTATGCTATAAATTTTCAGCACGAAGTTGGAATCTCAACAACATCAACACAAAGATGCAAATCATCAACATGAAGTTGTCATCTCAACAACATCAACGTGAAACTAGAAATATTTAGCACGTAGCTGGAAATATTCAGCATGAGGATGACATCACAACAACATCAGCATGAAGTTGGAAATCTTTAGTACGAGGCTAGCATCACAACAATATCAACACGAAGCTGGAAATCTTTAGCACAAAGCTGACATCACAACAACATCATCATGAAGCTGGAAATATTTAGAAAAAGGTTGGAATGACCACTACTCACCTTTTCAAGGGAGGTTCTTTCGGACTAAACCAAGCTTATCTCAAAATTTCTCAAACTTTGCACAAGATAGAGGCTTGGTCAACACATCTAGAACCTGTTCATCCATGCTAACATATTGGATCTTTATGGCTCCTCTCTGCACCATATAAAGTATGTAATGATATCATATTTCTATGTGTTTTGACTTGTCATGGAACACATGGTTCTCTGTCATATTTATGAAACTTTTGCTATCACATAGAATCATGGTTGATTCCATCTCTAGATAAAACACACCTATCAAAAACATCCAAATCCATATGGCTTCACAATTGGCATAACATCCAGCGATGTATTATGCTTCCGTTGTGCTAAGAGAAATACTTGATTGCCTCCTACTCTACCATGAGATAATGACTGGCCCTCGAATGAAACAACATCATGAAGTTCTATTTTTTCCAGATATACTTCCAACCCAATCTCAATCGGTATAACCAATCAGTCTAAAGTCATGATCTCCATTATAATTGAGACAAAAATCTAATGTACCCTTAAGGTACATCATCACATGTTTTGCAGAAAATAGGTGAACATGTCTGGGATCTACCAGAAATTGACTCAAGGTGTTCAGAGAAAAACATAAATCTGGTCTGGTGTTCATCAGATACATCAATGATGCAATGATCTGTCTGTATAACATAACATCAATCAATTCTAACGAAGTTTCAACTAGGAGCTTCAACTTTGTTTCCATGGGTGTATTCATGGATTTGCACTCCAACATATAAAACCTCTTCAATATTTCAACTGCATACTTCCCTTGGTTAAGGAAGATCTTCTATGGGATCTGTTAGACCTCAAGACCTAAGAAATAGTGCATTGATCCAAGATCTTTCATCTCAAATTCGGCAGCAAGCTTCTTCTTACACTCAGTGATGAGATTTTCTTCTCCTGTTAGAAATAATTCCTCCACATACAACAAAAGTATAATAGGCTCATCATTCAAAACCTTCAAGTAAATTTTAGAATCTTATTTACTCTTGGTAAAGGCCAAGCTCGTCAGGAAATTGACAATTCTTCCATACCAAGAACTAGGAGCTTGTTTCAATACATACATAGCCTTCTTCAATTTGTATACATGAGTATTTATGTGTTCAACTTCAAACCCTTGAGTTTTTTCTATATACACTTCTTCTTCTATGACACCATTTAAGTAATTCGTTTTCACGTCCACCTAGTGTAACTTCCATTTCATCTTAGTTTCAAGGGATATGATTGTTTTGATTGAAGTGTATATGGATACAGGAGAAAAAAACTCCTCATAGTAAATTCCTTCATTTTGAGAAAAGCCACCAGTGATAAACCTTTCTTTATATTTCTCAATACTTCCATTAGCAGCATGTTTTATCTTATATAGCCATTTTGAAGATACCACATCCTTTCTCTTCGGTCTGGGAACTATTTACCATACATCATTATTTATAATGGATTGGTATTATTCTGTGATGGCATCTTCCCATTCTTTCTTCTGAATGGCTTCTTTAAAGAAAGTAGTCTCCTTCTCTAAGAGTTCACACATCAGAGCCATATAACTGGAGAATAGCTTTTGTTTCTTGACTTGTCTCATGGTTCCTTCGGGGGAACCATACTTCTCTCCATATTCAATAAGTTCCCTTTCCCAGGATGGCTTTCTCTTTTGGGATATTGTCATATGGGGAGGTTCTTGAGATTCTATTATGTCATGATCTTCTATAATCTCCTCTTCAGGGGAAGTTATGACTTCCCTCACTGGTTCTGCAACTCTAGGAGCCACAGGTAGGAGCGACAGGTTCTTGTTCATATACTTCTTCAAGATGGCATATTCTTGTTTTCTTGAGTGTTGCATCTGCATCAAAGGTTACATCTTTATTGATCTCAATATGATGGTAACCTGGTATGTATATTATGAAGGAAACCTGGTATGTATATTATGAAGGCCTTGGAGACCTCACAACATCCAACAAATATTCCCTTTTTTTCTGAACAGTCCATATTGGTTCTCTTTTCTTTTGGAACGTGTACATATGTGGGACAATCAAATATTTTGAGATGGCTTAATTCTGGCTTCTTTCCAGAGAACGTCTCTTCAGGGGTCTCGAACCCAAGTGCACTATGGGATAATATGTTATGTACATACACTGTTGTTCTTGATGTTTCTTCTGATAAGGGAATTGGAATATCTTGTTCATGGATCATGGCCTTCACTTCTTCCATTATAGTCTTGTTCTTTCTTTCTGATACACCATTTTGTTGAGGATAGTAGGGTGTGGTGAGATCCCTCTTGATCCAAAAATATTTACAAAAGTTTACAAACTCTTTTGAGGTGTATTCTCCTCCATTATCTGACCTGAGTATCTTGATATTTCTTTTAGAGAGATTCTCTATAAAGGTTTTAAATTCCTTGAATTTACCGAACACTTAATCTTTTGATTTCGAAAAGTAAACCCATGTTTTGCAAGAATAGTCATCAATAAAAGACACATAATATACATACCCACTGATGGAGGTTGATGGAATTGAGACACATACATCTTATTTAGTGAGCTCTTTGTTGTCTCTCTTCGGGAAAGGTTACTAAAGAATAAGAATAACAATGAACACTCATCTCAACCTTTCTCATTACCAAAGAATGAATTTATACAATGAGAGAAGATGTTACGTGAAATCATCTTCTCCTACAATATCTCAAGAATCTCTCTGATAATCACTCCATAAATCTCTCAAATATATTTCCTCACCTTAATTATACTTTCTATACATAACAAATAACAATAATACTAAAACAAATTACATCTAGAATATGATAAATGAATCATTATTCCAACATTTCTCCTCCATAATGATCATTTGAAAATATTCCAATATCATCTCTGAATTTGCAAAAATTTTCCTTTGATAGTGATTTGGTGAAAATATCAGCTACTTGTTCTTATGTTCTGCAATAACTAATCTCGACAACACCTTGTTGAACCAAATATTGAACAAAATGATACTGGATTTCATTATGCTTAGTCTTATTATCAAACATTGGATTTTTGGTCATCTGAATAAAAATTTGATTATCACATATTGATGGAATAGATTGTTTCTGTTGCTCATGAAGATCCTCCAAAATTATTTTCAACCAAAATGCTTCACATGATGTTGTCACTACTGCTTTATACTTTGCTTCTCCCATGGAGAGAGAAATTGTAGGTTGTTTTTTAGTGCTGCAAGCAACTGTTGTTGAACCCATGTTGAATGAATATCCTGAAGTTGATTTCCTGTCATCCATACAACCTGCCCAATTTGAATCTGAATAATGAATAAGCCTGAAATATTTTGTAGATCTGTATATCAAACTATAACCAATTGTACCACATATATATCTCAAAATACTCTTAGCTTATTTCCAATGTATTTCCTTTGGGTTTGACATGAATTTAGATACCATACTAACTGCAAAAGATATATCAGGTCGAATTGTATTTAAGTAGATCAAACTTCCAACCAATTTAAAATACAAAGTAATATCAACTGATTTGGAGTCATCATGTTCGTATAACTTTGACCTAACTTCCAAAGGAGTTCTTGCTAGCTTGCAACTCATCATTCTAAACTTATTCAAAATATCCAAAGTATACTTTCCTTGTGACATCAAAATACCATCTTCTTTCTTCCAAACTTCAATTCCTAGGAAATAATATAACTCTCCAAGATCTCCCATCTCAAACTCAACAATCATGTGTGACTTAAACTTTTGAAATAACTCAACATTGTTCCCTGTGTAGATAAAATCATCAACATAAAGTGGAACAATCAAAATATCATGACCTAACTGAAGAATATAAAGATTGGGCTCAGATAAAATTTTGATTAAGCCATGATCCTAGAAGTATTTATCAATTCTTGAATACCAAGCTCTTGGTCCCTGTTTAAGACCATATAAATCCTACTTCAACCTTTAAACTTTATCTTATTTATCTGGAAATTCAAAACCTTCAGGTTGCTCCACATAAATCTCTTCATCCACATAAACATTCAAGAAAGTTGACTTAACATCCATTTGAAAAATTGTCCATATATACTGAGCAGCTAATGCAAGAACCATCCTGATTGTATCCATATTTCCCACTAGGGAAAATGTATCAGTATAATAAATGCCTTCTCTCTGTGCATAAATTTTTGCAACTAAATTAGCCTTATACTTATCAATTGTGTCATCTGATTTATACATGGTTTTATAANTAAACCCCTTTAGTACCAATCACCTCTTTACATTTTGGTAAGTTCTCCAAATCCCATGTATCAATTCTCACCAAAGAATTCAACTATGCTTCCATAGCTTCATTACATTCTTTCTTTCTTGATGCTTCTGCATAAGTTTGTGGTTCATCCATCGTCATTACCTGTTCCATAAGTTCATAATTCACAAGATTACTTTTGGATCTAATAATCCTTCTTTCAAAATTTCTATCTAACATATTGATTTCATAATGACTTCTTTCAAACCACTTAGGTTTATTCTTAAATTCATCTTCCTTTATTGACTTCGAATGTGATTCACCATTAATAATAAATGTATCTTCTTTTAATTTCAATTGTACAAGTTGTGACTGATAAATTCCCTACTCTTCAAATAAAAAATCTCTTCTTATTATTACTTTCTTTCTTGACAATCAAACAACCTGTAACTTCTTGTTTCAATACTATAACCAATGAAAATACACTTTCACACTTTTATCATCCAATTTTCTTCTCTTTTCCTTCAGAACATGCGCATATGCAATGCAACCAAAAACTTTCATATGTGAAACACTTGGTTTATGTCATGGCCATGCTTCTTCGGGATTCAAATTCAACACTGACTTTGTAGGACATCTATTATGAATGTATGTTGATGTGTGTACTACTTCAGCCCAAAATTCATTACCAAGTGACTTAGCCTTTAACATGCTCCTAGCCATCTCAACTATGGTTCTGTTTTTCCTCTCCTCCACTACATTCTATTGAGGAGATTACAAATTGGTAAACTCTCGCTTTATACCATTATGAATGCAACAATTCAAGAATTGATTTGACCTGTATTCTCCCCCAGTATATGTTCTTAGGGTGAGAATCCTAAAACCACTTTGTTTTTCAACTAATGCCTTGAACTTAAGAAAATGGGAAAACACTTCAGATTTCTCCTGCAAAAAATACACCCAAGTATTCCTTGAAAAATCATCAATGACAGTGATCCAAAAATGATGTAGCGAAGGATAAGAACAACTCAGAATTTAGAGAGGAAACTTGGGAAGCTTATAATGGCTTTAGCAGACAGAGAAAGGGAAAAAATTCAAAGTTCCCAAACCTCAGTGAAAATGACACGATTGTGAAGAGAGTGTCACAAGAATTTTAACAAGGCAAATGGCTTGTCAAACAGAGTTATAGATTGAAATATATATGTGGTCAATGTTTGGTCAATCTAGCCCAGTCAGCAGGGGATGAGTCAGGATTCGTACTACTGATGTCAGCATTCATATGGATGACATCAACATTGTGATTTAAATGTGGAAAGAGAAGGAAGGTGACATGTGGCATGATGATATCAACATGATGCTAGCATGGTGATGTAGAAACACTAGAGGCTGCCATGTGTCACACTAGAGGAAGTCCATACAATCCGCATGATGACATGGCATGACGATGTGGCATGATGACTTGGAAGAATATGATGTTGCACAGTGAGAGACATCCACATGGCCCAATCAGAGGATTCCACGTGGCAGGTGGGAAATTCTTGATGACATTCCATGAGAATTGTTTTAAAAAAAATATAGTTGGAGGGTCCGCCAAATCTAGCGGACCATGCCAAACTTGGCCACTAGTTAAATCGTTGGGATATGGGTTATCTCTATTGCTAAATATATCAAACAAAATATATGTTAAATTTATATATTACAAAAATACAAAACCAAAAAATGGAGGCCCGTGGGTTTGACGTCGGGACCTCCTCCCCCATATGCGCTGTAACAAATATACCCAAACCAATAGGCCATGGACCTTAAATTGTAACCAACGGCAAAAAAATATATTAAATGTTGCATAATCCCATCCAAAGAGGGAGGAATGCATACGGTGTGGCTACTTGGGCATGAGAAATGATGTAGTCTAGTCATTAATGCAAGTTGCAGAGAGGGCACAAAAATCGAGACGAATTTCCTCTTGGACCTGGGAGTGCCAGAGTCGGATCGAGACGTGGAGATAGTCATTTTTGGGTAATTCAACGCCACAAATTCAGTGGTGCTATCTGTTTTCTGATCTGAGCNATTTCAGAATGAGGTATACTTATGTATTTTGTTAAATTCTTTTGCTAAGTTAATAAAAGAGCCTACCCATTTAAGAGAAGGACCGAGAGATGTATTCCACCATGGAAGAACTCTGTTATCATTTTTTTTGTTCATATTTGATTCTTATTTCTCTTTGTTTTTGAGCTTTTCCTTCCTTAATGGTGCACATTAATTTATTCTCATTTAATGAAATTCTTTATAAGTCACTCGATAAAAAGATCTTGGATCATGTTGGTATCAGAGAAGTCATCTTTGACATGAATTTTTGAGTGTGAATTCTTACTAGGGACGAACATAAGTAGGGTAAAGGAACTCTTAAGACTTTCAATCTTGAAATTGGTCATGCATCTCGAAGGAAGAAAATGGAAGAAGAGGACAAGTGCGATGAACACGAGAAAAACTTTCACATGGTATTTTATTGCATGTCAGAAATGGTCAAACAAATGTATGGAGACTACAAGAAGAGGATAAAGAATAAATGGAATAAAAAGGAAGCACGTGTAGATGATAATGCTTCGGTAAACCAAGGTGCTTAAGGAGCCTTCGTCTTCACCTTCACCTTCGAGTTCTAGTTCTTCTTCCTCTGAGCATTCTCATCGTTCTCATAATTCTATCTAGAAAGCCTCTTTTAAGAAACGGTTATTAAAGCTTGATGTAAAAACTTCTTTACCTATTTTTAATGGAGAAGCTGATCCTGAAAATATAGATGATTGGATACGACAGGTTGAAGTGTATTTTCATGTTCAATATATTGATGAAGAAGAAGTTAAAGTGAAACTAGATTTTCTTCAGTTGGAAGGCACCACTCTCGTATGGTGGGAGACAAAGATTTAGGACAGAAGTAAGTGTGGTAATCTTCTTTCCTCATGGTCGGAATATAAATCAACGATAAGAAAGCAATTTTATCCATTAGGGTATTTACATAAAGCAATGATGGAATGAAAAACCTTAAGGAAAAGTAATGTTCAAACTGTACAAAGTTTCACAAAAGAATTTAGGAAGAAATCTCTTGGATTGAACCCTACCTAGTGCAAAACCCCACACACAAATAACCTCAAGTTAGTAAATAACTTAAATTTCTCTCGGAGTTTGTGGTTCATAAGACATTGAATGTGTGAATGTGAATATGGGATAGGGGTTATCATCACTCTGAGAGTAATTTGGTTGGAGATTTTATACAAAGAAAAATTGTAATTTTAACATTTGCATATTGTGATTTTGAATTGATTTCAAAGGTTTTTTTTATCTATTTAAATATTCAAAATTGCAAGAAGACACAAGAAGACATAAAAATATTTTCTTCAAATTTCAAGAAGACACAACAAGATACAAATAATAATTTCAATTGTACTTGGACAAATTTTTCTTCAAATTCCAATAAGACACGAGAAGATAAGAACAACAATTTGGATTCCACTCGGACAATTTTTTTTTCCAATTCCAAGAAGATACAAGAAGATACAAACAACAATTCCAATTGCACTTGGACAAATTTGTCTTCCAAATTTTCCTACAATGGTCTGGCAATAACAAAAACTCTCTATGAATCAAACACGAATAGTAACATAAGAAAACCATGTCTATGCGTGCTATTTTTGTGTGAAGGTCTCACTCATTGTTTGTCGGACTTGAGATAGAATAGGTAGTGGAGTTTGCTTGGCACCAAAATATGCCCAACAAGAACATGGTCCCATTCCCAAAACACATGCACACTAATATGTGTGTGCATTCTAGGAATGTGTGCATGTTCCTACTGAGCACAAACAATCAACAACTACAACTCAATCAAGTCACAAGAGTGTGTGTGTACTCTTAATGCTACAACGATAACATATATTATAGACCAAACATCTTTATGAATAAAATTGTATAGGGGTATGGGGACAAATTAGGAATAATGGGTTAGGATTGAAAGTGTTTTCATTGATAGATAAATGGTTTGAAAACCAAGATGTGGGTGATGTGGGTGCAAGGGTTTTACAAAAGGTATACACATAGTGCACTCATGGCTCGAGAGTAGAGGGGGTTAAGGGTTGAGTACAAGTTATTTCTAGGACTAGATGGAGCTAGGGGGTTTTGTTAAGTTTTAAGATATTATTAGGCTTATTTTCAATTTACTAGATAAAAAGAGCATGTGTAGGATCACTAAGAGAAACACAATCACAAGATACACAATATTTATCCTAGGAAACCCTCATGGGGGAGAAAACACTAGAGATCTGTTAGATGGTTAAGCAAACTAGTTACAATCTGATTGACCAGTTACAAAAATTGATCAATGTAGTGTGCATGCATGCACATTCCATTATTAGTTGATACGGTGTGCATGCATCTGCATGAGAAATTATAGTGCTACTAGAATATTTGTTGGGTTCCAGATGTTCATTGCCTACTCTTTACTATGTGTACGTATTTGACATTGGATAAGGAGTGATTCTTCACAAATTACTTTTATCATCGTAAGCTTTTAGTATTTTGTTATTTTTAAACAAATATGAATGAAAGAAGATAAAATTAATAAATAATACATTTCTATCAATCATTAAAAAAAAATATTCTAAA
>JASDQU010012798.1:271869-291270 GCA_032191745.1 Picea mariana
AACAAAAAACTCTCTATGAATCAAACACGAATAGTAACATAAGAAAACCATGTTTGTGCGTGCTATTTTTGTGTGAAGGTCTCACTGATTGTTTGTCGACCATGAGATAGAATAGGTAGTGGAGTTTGCTTGGCACCAAAATATGCCCAACAAGAACATGGTCCCATTCCTAGAACGCATGCACACTAAAGTGTGTGTGCATTCTAGGAACGTGTGCATGTTCCTACCGAGCACAAACAATCAACAACTACAACTCAATCAAGTCACAAGAGTGTGTGCGTACTCTTAATGCTACAGAGATAACATATATTATAGACCAAACATATTTATGAATAAAAATGTATATGGGTATGGGGACAAATTAGGAATAAGGGGTTAGGATTGAAAGTGTTTTCAATGATAGATCAATGGTTAGAGAACCAAGATGTGGGCGATGTGGGTGCAAGGGTTTTACAAAAGGTATATGCATAGTGCATTCATGGATCGAGAGTAGAGGAGGTTAAGGGTTGAGTACACGTTATTTCTAGGATTAGATGGAGCTAGGGGGTTTTGTTAAGGTTTAAGCTATTATTAGGTTTATTTTCAATTTACTAGATAACCATAGCATACATAGGATCACTGAGAAAAATACAATCACAAGATACAAAATATTTATCCTAGGAAACCCTCATGGGGGAGAAAACCCAAGAAAAACTTCCTTAATGCAGATAGACAATATAATGCCAAGACAATAAACCAAAACACTAGAGAATATACAACACTGAGAAATGCGCCTCTCTCTTCCTTCTTCTCCCAACTGCATCTACCAAACTTGCGCACTGAATGACCAAATGAGTGAGTGAGACAATGAGGCGCTGACTTTATTTATTTATAGAAACTGGCAAGTGCTAAAAGGGTGTCTCTTCACTGGGAAGGGATGAATTTTCTTGTTAGTGGTTAAAACCACTTTGATTATAATGGGGGTCGACTGTAATGTCCCCAAGGCTGAGCCCTATTGTAAATCATGTCTATGAAGTATAAAGCTTTCATTATGAATTTTAATTATGTTTTATAGGCTGGTGAGCCAAGTTTATATAAGTTGTTGGGTTTATGTGTTATTAGGCTGGAGAGCCTAAGTGTTAAGGTCGAGAGATTGGTTTTGTATATGTAATCATGCAAAACATTAATAAAAATATAAACACCGCTACGTGCATACCAACCACGATGAATGAGTGATGGGGGACTAAGCTTCCACAGAGTGGATAAGGGATTGGGGGCTGGAAGGTTGGAAAGAGAGGCTAAGTGTTGAGCCTAGGGGCTTAAGTCCTTGGGAATAATATTTTAATATTATTCCAAAAAGCCATGTGAAATGTGATGTTTTATCCTAAGTTCCTTGGAAGGATGAGTGACTTCCAAATGCGAAGGAATGAGCTTCATGGGTGACAAGTGTCAATGTAGGCGCATGTAGTTACAACCAGAGAAGTGAGTTGTGTTGGGGGTTCCTCCTCCGTTCGACCATCGACTATCTGAAACGTGAATCCCATGGCCCCTGTATTCGACCTCTGCATACCCTCAAGTAGCTTGGGAAACCAGAAAACCGTAATGTTTTCCTGAGAAGCCGAGGTATCAATTGTTTGAACCATTTGAGTTTGTTTACGACCTCTGCGTTAATTCCTTATCATGCACCCTGAAACCAGTGACAAACCCATGGATTAAGCTGTGTCACTTGTGTACGCTATGAGCCTAGCCCATTCTCTCTTGCAGAGTCAAGTCTGTACCCGAACCATCTTTGGGTTGCTGCCTTCTATTTTTCCTGAGTGGAATTGACCAATTATTGTTGTTGTTATCCTCACCTTGCAGAAATTGGGCTGAAACTATTTGAAGAAGTGGGTTGTCAAGCTCGTGGTTGAAGAGGTAGGTTGTAATGCCTGTGAGCAACTCCCTCCAAGTGAGAGAGTCTGTTGTGAAGTGGTTTTCTCCAAGAGAGAGTCCAACACCAGCTACAGAGCTCTGAGACTTCCTGATCCGGCCTGTTGCTGAGACCCGGAGAGGGAGGTGAAGCACTAATGGACTGTTCTTGTGAAGGTGTATACTCCCGAGAGGAATAGGCATGTGGGGAATGAGAGTCCATGAGTAGTGGGCGTAAGAAGGCATCCTGGGAAGAATCCTTCCACCCATTCTGTGTAGTTTTTCGTGTAACCTCAGCCTAGACTAGGATTCCTTGCCTTGGGTGGAGCTTAGTCCCAGCTCGGGGGTGACCCACTGCTGAGCATGATGAGTGGTGTGTTTTAAGGCTGGGAGGTTCATGGAAGGCCTCCACGTGGTTGGTGGAATTACTAGGGTTTCAAAGATAAGTATCAGTGTATGTTTAATATTATGTTTTGCATGCATGTGATGCTTATATGTATCATGTATTCTGTTGTGCATATGAATTACCGTTAATGCCATGGATTATTTATGTTAGTAGTAATCTTCTATTTACTCTGAGTTAAATGTTTTTAATTTTATTTAAATGCATGTTATTAATTAAGTATGAGAATGATGTTGTTCCGCATAGTAGCGTTTTCCCGACCAGTGGGGTTGATGGTCGGGGGGGACGCTACACTGACTTCTCAATTTGCATAGTATGGGATAGGGGTTATCATAGTAAGGATCAATGAATATCACTCCTCTTGCATGAGACGATCTCTGAGGTATCACACCTCCAATAAGACCGAGGGAAAAAATTATATCCCATGTTGAATGCACTTACTCACGATAGGGAAGAAAGTATCGTCCCTGCAAATATCACTCACTTATGCAACAACTTTCTGACCTAAATATTTGATACCACTTGTTGGGTAGTGAAAGCATAACACAACAAGATTCAGTGGAAAATAAATAAAACAAACAACAAGATATGACAATGAACACAATGAAAAAAATCACATAGTGGACACAGTGTTTAAGTGAAAAAACCCTTTAAGGAAAAAAATTACGGAGCAATGATAATCAATATTCTTATTATTCAAGGTAGAGTTTTAACAGCCAAACACATGAATACTACCATCCTCTCACACTCTTCCCACACAATGCACTCCACTATATTTCTTACTCACAACTCTATGAGTATGCTAGATATATAAGATATGTTAGATGGTTAAACAAACTAGTTACAATCTGATCCACCAGTTACAAAAATTGATCAATGTAGTGTGCATGCATGCACATTCCATTTTTAGCTGATATAGTGTGCATGCCTCTGCATGGGAAATTATAGTGCTACTAGAATCTTTGTTGAGTTCCAGATGTTCATTGCCTACTCTTTACTATATGTACGTATTTGACATTGGATAAAGAGTGGTTCTTCACAAATTATTTTTATCATATAAGCTTTTAGTATTTTGGTATTTTTGAACAAATATGAAAGAAAGAAGATAAACTTAATAACTAATACATTTCTATCAATTATAAAAAAAAATATTCTAAAATTAAAAAAATAAAGTAAAATATATTTAAAAAATATTAAATTAATATATAATTTTATTTTTTAATAAATCACATATTTATACTAATCCAAAATATTATATATATATATATATAATTTTTATAATTTTTTTTTATTAATAATAAAAATATTATAACAAAATTTCCAATATTAAACATATTAATAACAACAATTTGAAATGTTTTGTTATTCTAAGTTCCAATGTTTTGAATTCTAATTGTATCACAATATAATGGAAATTATAATAACCCAACACTAAAAGTACTTTAAAGAACATATCACAAATGCATTTATGGAATTAGCAAAATTAAAAATCCCATGCAAAACGAACTTTTTTTTGGCCAAAAATGAAGCAGCTTTTTAAGGCAAAAAATGTGATAAGGGACACGTTTCTCTTTCGAAAAAACAAAAATTAATATGCTATACATTCTGAAAAACTAAATTCATGTTTGGGAGTTTGTGGAATGTGAGTATGGGATAGGGGTTATCATATCACCCTGAGAGTAATTTGGTTGGAGATTTTATAAGATGCAAAATTTTAATTTTAACATTTGCATATTGTGATTTTGAATTGATTTCAAAGTTTTTTTATCTATCTAAATATTTAAAGATACAAGAAGAAATAAAAATATTTTCTTCAAATTTCAAAAAGACATAACAAGATACAAATAATAATTTCAATTGTACTAGGACAAATTTGTCTTCAAATTTCAAGAAGACATGAGAAGATACGAATAACAATTTGGATTCCACTAGGACAAAAAAAATTTCCAATTCCAAGAAGATACAAGAAGATACAAACAACAATTCCAATTGCACTTGGACAAATTTGTCTTCCAAATTTTACTACAATAGTCTGGAAATAACAAAAACCTTTCTATATATCAAACACGAATAGAAACATAAGAAAACCATGTCTGTGCGTGCTATTTTTGTGTGAAGGTCTCACTGATTGTTTGTCGACCTTGAGATAGAATAGGTAGTGGAGTTTGCTTGCCACCAAAATATGCCCAACAAGAACATGGTCCCATTCCTAGAATGCATGCACACTAAAGTGTGTGTGCATTCTAGGAACACGTACATGTTCCTACTGAGCACAAACAATCAACAACTACAACTCAATCAAGTCACAAGAGTGTATGTGTACTCTTAATGCTACAGAGATAGCATATATTATAGACCAAACATCTTTATGAATAAAAATGTATAGGAGTATGAGGACAAATTAGGAATAAGGTGTTAGGATTGAAAGTGTTTTCAATGATAGATAAATGGTTAGAGAACCAAGATGTGGGTGATGTGGGTGCAAGGTTTTACAAAGGGTATATGCATAGTTCACTCATGGATCAAGAGTAGAGGGGGTTAAGGGTTGAGTACAAGTTATTTCTAGGATTAGATGGAGCTAGGGGGTTTTGTTAAGGTTTAAGCTATTATTAGGTTTATTTTCAATTTACTAGATAACCATAGCATACGTAGAATCACTGAGAGAAACACAATCACAAGATACACAATATTTATCCTAGGAAACCCTCATGGGGGAGAAAACCCAGGAAAAACTTCCTTAAGATAGATAGACAATACAAATCCAAGACAACAAACCAAAACACTAGAGAATATCCAACATTGAGAAATGTGCCTCTCTCTTCCTTCTTCTCCCAACTGCAGCTACCAAACTTGCGCACTGGATGACCGAATGAGTGAGTGAGATAGTGAGCTGCTGACTTTCTTTATTTATAGAAACTGGCAAGTGATGAAAAGGTGTCTCTTCACTAGGAAGGGTCGACTTTTCTTGTTAGTGGTTAAAACCACTTTGATTATAATGGGGGCCAACTTCTCAATTTTCATAGTATGGGATAGGGGTTATCATAGTAAGGATCAATGAATATCACTCCTCTTGCATGAGACGATATTTGAGGTATCGCACCTTCAATAAGACCGAGGGAAAAAATTATATCCCATGTTGAATGCACTTACTCACGGTAGGGAAGAAATTATCGCCCCTGCATTGAATCTATCCTCTTTCACAGAAATCTCCCACTCATCAGATATTTCCTCTTTCACAGAAATCGTCCCTGCAAATATCACTCACTTATGCAACGAATTTCTCACCTAAATATTTGATACCACTTGTTAGGCAACGAAAGCATAACACAACAAGATTCAGTGGAAAATAGATAAAACAAACAACAAGAGATGACAACGAACGCAATGCAAAAAATCACACAGTGGACATAGTGTTTAAGTGAAAAAACCCTTTAAGGAAAAAAATCACGGAGCAATGATAATCAATATTCTTATTATTCAAAGGTAGAATTTTAACAGCCAAACACACAAATACAATGATCCTCTCACTCTTCCCACACAATGCACTCCACTATATTGCTTACTCATAGCTCTATGAGTATGCTAGATATATAAGATCTGTTAGATGGTTAAACAAACTAGTTACAATCTAATCCACCATTTACAAAATTGATCAATGTAGTGTGCATGCATGCACATTCCATTTTTAACTGATACAGTGTGCATGTGCATGCATCTGCATGGGAAATTATAGTGCTACTAGAATCTTTGTTGGGTTCCAGATGTTCATTGCCTACTCTTTACTATGTGTACGTATTTGGCATTGGATAAGGAGTGATTCTTCACAAATTATTTTTATCATCGTAAATTTTTAGTATTTTGGTATTTTTAAACAAATATGAATGAAAGAAAATAAAATTAATAAATAATACATTTCTATCAATCATAAAAAAAAATTCTAAAATTAAAAAAATAAAATAAAATATATTTAAAAAATATTAAATTAATATATAATTTTATTTTTTAATAAATCACATATTTATACTAATCCAAAAAATTTTACACATATATATATGATTTTTATAATTTTATTTTAAGTAATAATAAAAATATTATAACAAAATTTCCAATATTAAACATATTAGTAACAACAATTTCAAATGTTTTGTTTTTCCAAGTTCCAATGTTTTGAATTCTAATTATATCACAATATAATGGAAATTACAGTAACCCAACACAAAAAATACTTTAAAGATCATATCACAAATGCATTTATGGAATTAGCAAAATTAAAATTCCCATGCAAAAGGAAAATTTTTTAAGCCAAAAATGAAGCAGCTTTTTAAAGCCAAAAATGTGATAAGGGACACGTTTCTCTTTTTAAATAAGACAAATTAATATGCTATACATTCTGAATAACTAATTTTATGTTTGGGAGTTTGTGGAATATGAGTATGGGATAGGGGTTATCATATCACTGAGAGTAATTTGGTTGGAGATTTTATAAGATGCAAAATTTTAATTTTTAACATTAATTGTGATTTTGAATTGATTTAAAAGTTTTTTTTATCTATTTAAATATTCAAAATTGAAAGAAGACATAAAAATATTTTCTTTAAATTTTAAGAAGACATAACAAGATACAAATTATAATTTTAATTGTACTTTGACAAATTAGTTTTTAAATTTGAAGAAGACATGAGAAGATACAGACAACAATTTGGATTCCACTTGGATGAATTTTTTTTCCAATTCCAAGAAGATACAAGAAAATACAAACAACAATTCCAATTGCACTTGCACAAATTTGTCTTCCAAATTTTCCTACAATGGTCTGGAAATAACAAAAAACTCTCTATGAATCAAACACGAATAGTAACATAAGAAAACCATGTCTGTGCATGCTATTTTTGTGTGAAGGTCTCACTGATTGTTTGTCGGCCTTGAGATAGAATATGTAGTGGAGTTTGCTTGGCACCAAAATATGCCCAACAAGAACATAGTCCCATTCCTAGAATGCATGCACACTAAAGTGTGTGTGCATTCTAGGAATGTGTGCATGTTCCTACTAAGAACAAACAATCAACAACTACAACTCAATCAAATCACAAGAGTTTTTGCGTACTCTTAATGTTACAAAGATAGCATACATTATAGACCAAACATCTTTATGAATAAAATTGTATAGGTGTATGGGGACAAATTAGGAATAAGGTGTTAGGATTGAAAGTGTTTTCAATGATAGATCAATGGTTAGAGAACCAAGATGTGAGTGATGTGGATGCAAGGGTTTTACAAAAGGTATATGCATTGTGCACTCATGGCTCGAGGGTAGAAGGGGTTAAGGGTTGAGTACAAGTTATTTCTAGGATTAGATGGAGCTAGGGGGTTTTGTTAAGGTTTAAGGTATTATTAGGTTTATTTTCAATTTACTAGATAACCATAGCATACGTAGAATCACTGAGAGAAACACAATCACAAGATACACAATATTTATCCTAGGAAACCCTCATGGGGGAGAAAACAGAAGAAAAAACTTCCTTAATATAGATAGACAATACCATGCCAAGACAATAAACCAAAACACTAGAGAATATCCAACATTGAGAAATGTGCCTCTCTCTTCCTTCTTCTCCCAACTGTAGCTACCAAACTTGCACACTAGATGACCGAATGAGTGAGTGAGATAATGAGGCACTGACTTTCTTGATTTATAGAAACTGGCAAGTGATGAAAAGGTGTCTCTTCACTAGGAAGGTCCGACTTTTCTTGTTAGTGGTTAAAACCACTTTGATTATAATGGGGGCCAACTTCTCAAGTTGCATATTATATTTAGGGTTTGACCAATCCATAAAATGGAATTTGGTCAATTACAATGCCTGACATGATCAATCCACAAAATGGGATTGATCTATTTGCGGATTGATCTAATGAATAATAACACAATAATAAATGGAATACTCTTTGCAGTTACAATATTTAAACACTCCCCCTTAACAAGAAGGATACTCTACAACATCATCAGGAGAGAGAGAGGGAAGCAACATCAACAACATATAGAACATTGACTGGAATGTCTATAAATCATCGAAAGTTATTTTTATTTATTATCAATATAATCATCCACAACAGGGAGTTGGAATGGCATCATGATCATCTACATCAACATGGATTATTATAACACTAATACATCATCATCATCAATAACAACACAAGGATGATACAAAATCAACAACAACAACATCACAGCATGAAGGTTGGAGAATCATCAACATCAACATCATAGCATGAAGGTGTTGGCAGCCAAATCATTTTTTTTATGATCCTATAAGATGCCTACAACTGTGTCTTGCAAACATCTAGTTTTTCGTCGCATTTTTTTTAATAGACGACACTTTCATTTTTGCGACATTTGCAAATTTGTCTTCATTAAGTTTTCACGACTGTAAGCGTGAAAACTTCTCCTTTCGAGGTCACATTTCGATCATTATCTAAATTGTTGTGATCTTTTTATTGATATTTTCTATTACACTTACCTTTTGTTTATCGTTATGTGGCTAAAAGGACTTTTAAACTATGCTCATTGGAAATTTTTATATTGATTGCATAACTTGATTTTATTAAGTTTGTGAGGCATTGAGCATATGGATTTATACTTTCCTAATCATTGATTCTACGAATTGCATAGGGGTTATGATTTATTTTGTTTTTATATATATGATATGATCCTTATGTTAATCTTTTTATAACTTTTGGCTTGTCAACTATATGAATTCGTTCGGCACATTGGTTAAACATTTATACAATGGCGCATGGATAACATTTGGTGTTGGTTTTACGTTGAATGTTGATGGTTTTAAAACTATAATTGATTTGGCGCGTCAGCATAATACTCACCATTTGATTCTTTGGTTGGCCAAACGATATGGTTTTTTAGCTATGCTATGATTGTTTGAACATATGTGTAAATCGGAGGTTGTACTTTACCATAACTATCATGCATGGTAGTGAATGACTCCACCACCCTCGCATGCGCGCATTTATCCTTACCCCTTTAGGCTTGATTCATTGTTGTTGGTTCGGGTAGCTCTGTTACTGTGTGTTGATGAATTCGAACCCTTTCCTTACCATGCATTCAAATCCATGGCACCAGTCGTGCGAGTTGAACCCAATCGCAAACAAGCCCTGTTAATGTTTGATAATGCCCGCAGTGACCTCGAGGAAAATGGGTGGCTTCCCTTTATACAAAGATTCGAGGGTTTTAACCTTTTCGTGGCTCGACAGTTTGCCATGGCCTTCGATGGCCATAGAGCCAAGGTCGACGATATACAATTGGAAATTGATGAACAGTTTATTAGTCTTGCTACGGGTTTACCTGCCACTGGCCAACGATGGTCCAAGAATTGCAAAGTCGAGGAGGTCCCATGGACACTGCTCTTCTAGTCACACAAAATCACCTCTTGTGATAGAGGTATGCCCGTAACTGTGCTCAAACAACGTTGGCATGATTTATTGATGATAATCAAACAGTTCGTGACCTGTGAAGGTCGATATGGACTGGTGTTCCTTCACCACCTGCGTTTGCTTATGGTTTTTATGGGATACTCTCTCAATATGCCCTATTATTTGCATCGCAGCCTGTTTAAAATGTCGAAGAAGTACAAAAGACTTCAGGATGACACTAGTCTTTTTCATTATGGGCTGGTTAAGCTTATTGTTGTCTGTCATTTGAGTCTGCACGGGGATTGTTGGAGCAATTTCGTTGCTCGGAATGGTTTCGAGGATTCAAACCCTACACAGGTTGACAAACCTGTGGTGGGCGAGGTCAAGGTTGTACCCCCAGTTCCCTACCATATCCTAGTACCTAAACCCTCGGTCGACCCTCCTATCGATTTACCCCACACTATGACTAAGAGTGTTGAGAATTTTAAGCCTATGGGTAAAAATCCCGGGGCAAACCTCACTGCAAACGCCAAAGGGAAAAAGAATGCCCATTTGATTTCACGGATGGCAAGGAATAAGCCAAAACCCCCTGTCGAGCATAACCCTATCGTGTTGAGTGAGGACTCTGATTCGGAAGTAGAGTGTTTCTTGGCTAGCGAATACCCATATTCGCAAGGTTTGTGTTTCCAACCCTCGTATGACTTTGTGTCAAACCTACCCCCTTGCCTAAAGGACAACCCTAGCTACCCAGGCATTAAGTTTCCTTATGAAACCCTCGGTCATATGCCCAAATCCTCCCCTACTCTGTCTAAACCTACAGTACCACCTTGTGATCAATGCAATGCATGGTTAGAGCAATACTATAATGATGTTCCGATTCTCCAGTCAAAGATTCAATCTTTGGGGGACCAGATTGCAACCCTAACCAGTCAAAAGGCCAAACTACAAGCGACAGATAAGAAACAAAAGATGACTGACTCCATATTGTTTAAAAACGTGGAATCATCCACGACTGTTGTAAATTCCAAGCTGGCGTAAGTGAGCAGCCTCGTCGCTACACAAGTATGTTTTGGTATCATTTGTTTTTGTAAATAATCTAGGTTTATATAACGATTTGAATTCAGTTTTAAATAGCTCTGTTCACAGCATTGAATGGCTCTGTTACATTGTGTGCATTCTATATATAGCTTTGCTTTGACTAAATGGAATTTCGTTTTTTTGATCATTGCCACTTTAGCTTCTATTAGATTTTCATCGATTTGATTGATTTTGGTGTGGATTTGATTTGTTTGATCGAGTTAAAATGGATGCTCTGCTGTCAATCGAATTTGTTTGTATCTATTCTAGACAGGAAATGTTCCTCATATTCGA
The DNA here is from genome assembly GCA_032191745.1 of Picea mariana. Taxonomy (NCBI): domain Eukaryota; kingdom Viridiplantae; phylum Streptophyta; class Pinopsida; order Pinales; family Pinaceae; genus Picea; species Picea mariana. The sequence continues at coordinate 282,953 of JASDQU010012798.1, forward strand.
TTTAGAAAACGATCACATTTCGATTCGATTTCGTTATAATGGATATGCTATGATTGGCAACGACTTTGATGAGGTTAATTGTTACGGTTTGTTGTGCCATATGACTTTCAAAGAATAGGAATTCAACTCGGATCGTTTCCAGTGTGGCTCTGTTTCTTTAGAAACATTGCTTTTTATTTTAAGCCTGTACAAGCACGCCCAAATCATGAATGGATTTTATTGCTTAACGATTATGCTGAACCTCAGCCGGTTAATTCGCATTGATTAAAGTATTGTTAGCTCGACCATGTTATCAGTTGGATTCATATTGCAATAGATACTCTGTTTGAATTTGATTTGTGAAACGAGATTGGTTATGTCCGGATTCATGATTTATTTCTATATTAAACTTGGTCATGATTCGTTTGAAATTAATGATTTCGTTCAAATACCAATTGAGTTTATTTTCCCAGTTTGAAATAACCAATTATCACTGATGTTGATTCTATTATGATTTTGATCAAAGTCAAATCGATCTGGTTACGATTTTATATGAGTTGATTCTCGCACCTGTTTGGATTAATCTACCTATGACGTGAATCGTTTGATGTCATGACAATTATAACAATTTTAAAACGATTATGTTTTGATCTGATCGTATCTCCTGTTGTTGGAAAAACACAACTTCTGCCTGCGTTGTGTTTGATTGCATTGTTTTCAAATTGGATATGAAAGATTTTCAAGATTGTTTAATTTTGATTCTGTCAACCTGATTTATGATAACAATCTAAACAGAGTATGGCTATCTCTCTATTCGGTTATTGGATTTTGATTCTATTTGATTTCAAGTGATATAACATTTTCAAAAGAAATGATTCGTTTTCAAATGACTGTTGGTTGTTAATTCAATTTGATTTTATTAAAAATATTTGATTTAATTTCAATTCTGATCCTGTATCTTATTTTAGACTAGCTATAGAATCAGATGATTCTGTAGCTAAGTCTGTAGAATTTAATTTTTATTGTTTTGCTAATAAAATATCTCTCTAACTTGTTATTTTTGGTCCATTATAGGTGAATTCAAAATTGCATTGGATTTGATGAGCAGTTAGAAGATATTTGAAATATTTTGGTTTCATTTTAGTTTCCTAGTTTAGTTGATCTTGGGAATATCTTCCTAGATTATGTAAACAGTTTGATAACTGCCACAGGGAGGTTTTACCCTGTGGAGAAACTTATAAATACTTATTATTTTTTGTAATAAGATCATCCTCATTCGTGGGAGAACAAGGATATGGAATTTTAATACAGACTGAGGCAGAATTTGATGTTCTTTTACAGCTTTAGCTTTTCATTATATCAATATTTTGTTTCATGTTTATGTGTATCTATTTGCATTTGATTAATGAATACTTTAGCTATCTTAATCTTGTGCAAATGATATGATTTAATCACTTTAATCCATATCTGATTTATTCCAGTACTTAAAAAACATAGCAGTTACTTGATTTAGTTTGTGAATGACAGATTTCTCTTCTTCATTAATTGGATTATTAAGTATAAGTTTTTGCATAAAAGGTTTCCCTTATTGCAGAGATTTATAAATCATGTAATTGTTATGATTTTTTATGTCTTGTTTGTCTTGCAAATAAAATCAAAGAGAATTGCAGCGTATCATTTACGAGAAGCTTCTTGATTATTCGGTGTGAGTTTCCTTCCTCCGACCAGCTTCGAAGTCATCATACACAGGGCAAATTTGGAGTGTTTCCAGGTCAGTTTGTCATTTGTTTGTTTAGTGTATTTATTAGTAGTTTAGTTTAGATATAAGTTTAGTTAGATATATGTGTGTTTAGTATATTAGATTGTTTAATTTCAGTAAGTTTTATTTCTTTTTTATGAAATCAAAAAGTCAACAAAAACATCTCTCGTTGTCTTAGGGCAGAATATAATTAGTTTTTCAGGCTTTATTCAAATCTGTGAATTGTAGATATTGTATATTTTGTAAATAAGTTGTATTTCAGTTAGTAGTTAGTATTGTAATAATTAGTAGTTTGTATATATATAATTAGTTAGATTAGCTTAGTTTGTTTTAATAATTTTTTTTAATTAGATTAGTGTATTAGTTAGTTTTTATTTATTTATTGTTTATTAGTTTAGTTTGTTCTATTTAGTTAGTTTGTTTAGTTAGCTAGTTTTATTTAGTTTTAGTTAGATTAGTTAGTTTAGATTAGTTTCCTCTTTGGTTTTCTTAAGACCTTAGAACGGCTAACGGAGCCGCTAAACCCGTCGGGGTGGTTCATCCCAAATGGCTTGGGTTATTAGACAACCTCAGACCGGTTCCACTCTCTCAGTTGACGGACGGTCAATTTCGCCCGTCAACAGAAGGCTGGAGCATCATCAACATCAACACTATGCTAGAAATTTTTAGCATGAAGTTGGAATCTCAACAACATTAACACAAAGATGGAAATCATCAATGTGAAGTTGCCATCTCAAGAACATCAACGCGAAGATGGAAATATTTAGCACATAGCTAGAAATATTTAGCATGAGGCTAACATCACAACAACATCAGCATGAAGTTAAAAATCTTCAGCACAAGGCTAGCATCACAACAACATCAACACGAAGCTGGAAATCTTCAGCACAAAGCTGACATCACAACAACATCAACATGAAGCTAGATATATTTAGGACAAGGTTGGACTGACCACTACTCCCCTTTTCAAGGGAGGTTCTTTCAGACTACACCAAGCTTATCTCAAAATTTCTCAAACTTTGCACAAGACAGAGGCTTGGTCAAAACATCTAGAACTTGTTCATCCATGCTAACATACTGGAGCTTTATGGTTCCTCTCTGCACCATATAAAAGATGTAATGATATCATATTTCTATGTGTTTTGACTTGTCATGGAACACATGGTTCTCTGTCATCTTTATGAAACTTTTGTTATCACATAATATCATGGTTGCTTCCATCTCCAGATCAAACAGACCTATCAAAAACATCCAAATCCATATGGCTTCACAATTGGCATAACATCCAGTGATGTATTTTGTTTTCGTTGTGCTGAGAGAAATACTTGATTGCCTCCTACTCTACCATGAGATAATGGCTGACCCCAGAATGAAACAACATCATGAAGTTCTCTTTCTGTCAGAGATACTTCCAACCCAATCTCAATCGGTATAACCAATCAGTCTAAGTTCATGATCTCCATTATAAATGAGACCAAAATCTAATGTACCTTTAAGGTACCTCATCACATGTTTTTCCAAAACCAAGTGAACATGTCTGGGATCTACCAGAAATTGACTCAAGGTGTTCACAACAAAACATATATCTGGTGTGGTGTTCGTCAGATACATCAACGATCCAATGATCTGTCTATACAACATAACATCAATCAATTCTAACTAAGTTTCAACTAGGAGCTTCAACTTTGTTTCCATGGGTGTATTCATGGATTTGCACTCCAACATATAAAACCTCTTCAATATTTCAACTGCATACTTCCCCTGGTTAAGGAAGATCTTCTATTGGATATTCCAGACCTCAACACCTAAGAAATAGTGCATTGAGCCAAGATCTTTCATCTCAAATTCAGCAACAAGCTTCTTCTTACACTCGGTGATGAGATTTTCTTCTCCTATTAGAAATAATTCATCCACATACAACAAAAATATAATAGGATCATCATTCAAAACCTTCAAGTAAAGTTTATAATCTTCTTTACTCTTGGTAAAGGCCAAGCTCATAAGGAAATTGTCAATTCTTCCATACCAAGATCTAGGATCTTGTTTCAATACATACATAGCCTTCTTCAATCTACATACATGAGTCTTTATGTCTTCAACTTCAAACCCTTCAGTTTTTTCTATATACACTTCTTCTTCTATGACACCATTTAAGTAATGTGTTTTCATGTCCACCTGGTGTAACTTCCATTTCATCTTAGCTGCAAGGGATATGATGGTTTTGATTGAAGTGTATATGGATACAGGAGAAAAAATCTCCTCATAGTCAATTCCTTCCTTTTGAGAAATGCCACGAGCGACAAACCTTTCTTTATATTTCTCAATACTTCCATTAGCAACATGTTTTATCTTATATAGCCATTTGGAAGATACCACATTCTTTCTCTTCAGTCTGGGAACTATTTACCATACATCATTCTTTATAATGGATTGGTATTCTTATGTCATGGCATCTTCCCATTATTTCTTTTGAATGGATTCTTCAAAGAAAGTAGTCTCCTTCTCTAAGAGATCACACATCAGAGCCATATAACTGGAGAATGGCTTCGATTTCTTGACTTTTCTCATGGTTCCTTTGGCGGAACCATACTTCTCTCCATATTCAATAAGTTCCCTTTCCCGCGATGGATTTCTCTTTTGGGAGATTGTCATAAGGGGAGGTTCTTGAGATTCTATTATGTCATTATCTTCTATAATCTCCTCTTAAGGGGAATTTATGACTTCCCTCACTGGTTCTGCAACTCTAGGAGCCACAGGTTCTTGTTCATATACTTCTTCAAGATGGCATATTCTTGATTTCTTGAGTGTTGCATCTTCATCAAAGATTACATCTTTGTTGATCTCAATATGATGGTAACCTGGTATGTATATTAAGAAGGAAACCTGGTATGTATATTATGAAGGCCTTAGAGACCTGATAGTATCCAACAAATATTCCCTTCTTTCCTGAACGATCCATATTGGTTCCCTTTTCTTTTGGAACGTGTACATATATGGGACAACCAAATATTTTGAGATGGCTTAATTCTGGATTCTTTCCAGAGAACATATCTTCAGGGATCTTGAACCCAAATGCAGTATGGGATAATATGTTATGTACATACACTGTTGTTCTTGATGCTTCTTCCCATAAGTGAATTGGAATATCTTGATCATGGATCATGGTCTTCACTTCTTCCATTATAGTCTTGTTCTTTCTTTCTACTACACCATTTTGTTGAGGATAGTAGGGTGTGGTGAGCTCCCTCTTGATCCAAAAATATTTACAAAAGTTTACAAACTCTTTTGAGGTGTATTCTCCTCCATTATCTGACCTGAGTATCTTGATATTTCTTTTAGAGAGATTCTCTATAAAGGATTTTAATTCCTTGAATTTATCGAACACTTCATCTTTTGGTTTCAAAAAATAAACCCATGTTTTTCAAGAATAGTCATCAATAAAAGACACATAGTATACATACCCACTGATGGAGATTGATGGAATTGGTACACATACATATGATTTAATGAGCTATAGGACTCCTTCTACTTTGTTGTCTCTCTTCGGGAAAGTTTTCTTGATGTTCTTTCCTTGTGCACATCCATTGCACATGCTTTCATGGTCAAACTTGAATTATGGTAGACCTGTGAGTGCCTTGATTACAGATGGTAATGAATTGTATTTAATATGAGATCATATTTTATGCTAAATCTCACATGGATTCTCAATGGAATGAGTCAAGGTTTCTTCTGAGTGAGCTTTTAGCTTATACAAGCCACCTTCTTCTTTTCCAATAACAATTGATTCTTCCATGGTTTTTCCTTTGGGCCACATAAGAAATTCTCCATCTATGAAAGAAACTCTGAAGCCTTTCTTATTTAAATATGAGATATAAAGTAAGTTCTTTTTCAAACCTAGTACATATAGTATATCCTTCATCTTCATTGGGGTTCATGAATCAAGTTTGTAATTTGATTCTCCTACTCCTTTGATAGGATATTGATAATCATCTCCAAGTGTAACTTTTCGGGGAAGGTTCTTTTCTGTAAGGCAAGAGAGAATGTCTCTTTGACCTATCATGTGCTTGGAAGCACCACTATCTATGAGCCAAGTCTCCTCACTAGGTGAAACTGATCCTGAGAGGGAAGAGATTAAGATATAGTCTTCAATTTGTTCTTTTATCATCTTTGTGGGTGGCTCTTCTTCTTCAATTGTGTGGGAATGGTGCCTCTTGTTTCTCTTATAATATTCTTATCTTCTAGATGGAAAATTATTAACAATATGTCCCATGTTTTCATAATGGTAACATTGGTAGGATGATAAATCTTTTTATCTTCTTTGACCTTTCTGAAACTTTTGTAATCTCCTTGGAGAGTGAGATTCTTTATGTATGAATTTGTTTGGGGGGTGAGACTCCTTATGTTGATGAGTTTATTTACGGAAGTAAGACCTATTACTTCCTCCTTTAGTATGAGAATCTAGGGCCTGATCTTCATATCTTGATAGTATTGCTTCTCGGTTAGCCACTCTTGCTTCTTCTTGAACACATTCTTCCCAAAGACTGTCAAAGTGTAGTTTCTCCTTTCTAGCACAAATAGTTTGGATGAATGCATCCCAAGGTATTGTGATACCATTAAGGGCTATCATTATGAATTATTATTCATATAGAGTATCACAAATTGCTTCTATATGTTCCATGAATTGTGATATTCTAGACAAATACTCTTGAAATGTTTCTCATTTCTGCATCCTTGTACTTTTGAGTTGAGTTCTCAGATTCATCTTTCAGGTGATGTTCTTTTCTTCATAAATTCTGGTTAGGGAATCAAACATTTATTTTGGAGTCTTCTTTGAGGCCAATTGAAGAATAAAGTGATATTTAATAGAATATGCAATGATAATTTTGTCCCTAACTGTGTCCTTTTGGTGTTTTCCTTTAGCTGCAACATTGGTAGGTTATAGTATATCTTCTTTAATGAATCTTGCTAGGTCATTATCTTCAAGAATGAGTGCAATCATATACTTCTAGGCATGGAAGTTTTCGACACCTTCTATCTTGTCAACAAGCTTAGTTCTTGCAAGCATCTTTACCTCGAGCTAGGAAAATGACCAAAAAATTAAAATGATTAGAGTTTAATTTCAAACTTACCAGGTGGTGTGCTTGGTTGAGGAGAGTATCCTGGTGTGGTTAGATTACAAAAAATCCAAAATTTTCCCCTTCAAACTAGACCAACGAAATTTTGGAATGGTACTTTTGGTATTGGTTATGGTTTCTTGGTACTTTTGGGTTTCTGGTACTATTCAAAAATAGGGTTTGACTTTCCAGAGTCTTTGACCACTGAAAAGGTGCACTCAAGGTTCCAAAGAGTTCCCTAGGCTAGGGCTCACTTTTCTAGATGGTTTTTGAAGAAATACACCAGCATATAATGGAGTAAATAATACAATAACAATGAACACTCATCTCAACCTTTCTCATTACCAAAGAATGAATTTATACAATGAGAGAAGATGTTACGTGAAATCATCTTCTCCTACAATATCTCAACAATCTCTCCAATAATCACTCCATGAATATCTCAAATATATTTCCTCACCTTAATTATACTTTCTAGACATAACAAATAACAATAATACTAAAAAAAACTACATCTAGAATATGATAAATGAATCATTATTCCAACATTTCTCCTCCATAATGATCATTTGAAAATATTCCAAGATCATCTTTGAATTTGCAAAAATTTTCCTTTGATAGCTCTATGGTGAAAATATCAGCTACTTGTTCTTATGTTCTGCAATAACTAATCTCGACAACACCTTGTTGAACCAAATCTCGAACAAAATGATATTGGATATCAATATGCTTAGTCTTATTATTACAGATTGGATTGTTGGTCATCTGAATAGAACTTTGATTATCACATATTGATGGAATAGGTTGTTCCTATTGCTCATGAAGATCCTCCAAAATTATTTTCAACCAAACTGCTTCACATGATCTTGTCACTACTGCTTTATACTCTGCTTCTCCTATGGAGAGAGAAATTATAAGTTCCTTTTTAGTGCTCCAAGCAACTATTGTTGAACCCATGTTGAATAAATATCCTAAAGTTGATTCCCTGTCATCCATACAACCTGCCCAATCTGAATCTGTATAATGAATAATTCTAAAATATTTTGTAGATCTATATATCAAACTTTAACCAATTGTACCACATATATATCTCAAAATCCTCTTATCTTATTTCCAATGTATTTCCTTTGGGTTTGAAATGAATTTAGATACCATACTAACTGCAAAAGATATATATGGTTGAATTGTATTTAAGTAGATCAAACTTCCAACCAATTGACAATACAAAGTAATATCAACTGATTTGGAGTCATCATGTTCGTATAACTTCGACCTAACTTCCAAAGGAGTTGTTGCTAGCTTGCAACTCATCATTCTAAACTTCTTCAAAATATCCAAAGTATACTTTCCTTGTGACATCAAAATACCATCTTCTTTCTTCCAAACTTCAATTCGCAAGAAATAATATAACTCTCCAAGATCTGCCATCTCAAACTCAACAATCATGTGTGACTTAAACTTTTGAA
>JASDQU010012798.1:360702-372289 GCA_032191745.1 Picea mariana
TGTGAGCGCAAAGTCATATTTGCTCCAAAACTTAGGATAAGTGCATTTTGTGCACTGTTTCCCTTGAAAATAATTTGCAGAGATGAAAAATTATTTGCAAACCTATCCACCCAGAGTGAAAAATTTCTAGTCAACAGATGATCCTATGAATTATAGGGTTATAACAGTGGTTTTGGAACTCTTGGGACAAAAACCCTAGGAGGATTTTCAAAGATTGGCTTTGGTGGTGAGACCATCCACCCTAGTTAGTCCATACAGGAAGATCAGAGAGAGGTTCTCATGGAAGGGCCTCAAAGATGATGTATTGAGGCATGTGTGAGAGTGTGTGACTTGTCAATAGAATAAGGTGGAGCAGACCCGCCCTACATGATTACTTCAGCCACTGCCCATTCCAGAGCAGAAATGGGAGAGCATATCCATGGAATTTATCACAGGGTTGCCAAAGACACAGGGCCAAGATTGCATTTATGTGGTGGTCTATAGGTTGACTAAGTTCGCTCATTTCTTTTCCATATCGTCAGAGTACAAGGCAACACATGTAGCATATTTATTCTTCAGGGAGATATTCATGATTCATGGATTGTCGAAAAATATTATTAGTGACATGGACACTCGATTTATGAGTGATTTTTGGCAAGAACTGTTCAAGCTCACAGGCACATAATTGACTCCCAGTACGAGTTACCACCCACAGACAGATGGCCAAAAAGAGATAGTGAACAAATGGTTAGAGGGATATTTGCGTAACTACGTTGTCGGGCATCATAAGACATGGGTTAAGTGGTTACATTTGGGTGAACATTGTCATAACACCACTTATCATATGTCCGCGGGGATGTCACCATTTAGGGAATTATATGGATATGATGCCCCATCCTTTGTAGACTTGGAGTTTGGGGACAACAAGGCTCCCAAGGCCAAAGACTGGATTCAGGAGAGCTAAGATATTCTTAAGGCTCTTAAGGATAACCTATAGATGAACCAAAACCAACAAAAGATATATGCAGATAGACACAGGGTCAAGCGAACCTTCGAGGTAGGGGACTTGGTGTTTCTCAGGATCCATCCATATAGACAATCTTCTCTGAATAAGAGTGGTGTAGAGAAACTTAAGCCATGATTTTACGGACCTTATAGGGTGACCGGGAGAGTTGGTGAAGTGGCTTATGAGCTGGAGTTTCCAGAAGGGAGTAAGATCCATAACGTGTTTCACGTCTCGTGTCTCAAAAAGGCATTGGGACAACAAATCACAACTTTAGTAGAACTGCCTCCATTGGATGAGGAGGGGAAGCTAGTACTAGTTCCTGATGAAGTATTGGAGGTTCGAGAAAAGAATCTTCAAAACAGGGTAATGAGGGAATATCTGGTCACATGGAGAGAGTTTCCTGCAGAAGATGCCACTTGGGAGAGTGAACAAATTTTGCAGCACCCAAATCTGCAATTGCTTGGGGACAAGCAATCTTGGGGAGGGAGGACTACAATGTCCCCTTCTGAGTGATACTGGGACTAGTAGCCTAAGTGATTCCCGTAGTCTATAGTGCTCAAGAAGGGAATTAATTAATTATTTAATGTCCTAAGGGGAAAAGTGCCTAACAAAATGACATTAGATAATTAAAAAGGGGGAAAATGGAAAAAGCGCCTAAAGTGACTTAGGAAGAATATGAAGCGTCACTTAAATTGATTAAAAGGGTAAAAGGGTTGCGAAAGAGTCAACGAACAAATAAAAGGGAAAAAGGAGGGCGCTCTCTCTCATTCTAGCATTGGTATTTTCTAATTTTCTCATTGAGAGAGCTCATTGTGGTTTTGGAACTCTTGGGACGAAAACCTTAGGAGAATTTTCAGAGGCTGGCTTCGGTGATGAAACCATCCACCCTAGTTAGTCCATCCAGGGAAGAGATCACATAGATTTCTTCGTTGCGCTTCAATGAGACAAAGTAGTTCTTCTTGGATACTGAAGTTCTCATTCTTGGGGGCTCAGATTTACTTGTGGCGGTTGGGTTTTTGATTGAAAAAGTTGATTTGAGTTTTGGGAGAGGTCGAACAACCTCTAGACTGCATTTTTGGCAATTGGAGCTTGCATTCCTTGTGGTTGGAGGTCGAGTTCCTTTGAGGGACGAGTTGTGGATGAATAGAGGGTCAAATCTTTTCAACCTAGGCGTGTTCCTTGCAGCTAGGCGCAAATGGTGATGAGAGGCAACATCATTCTTCTTGTGGGTCGAGTTGGTGCCTCAAGGAGGTTGTGAACACTTGCTAGGCAAATATTGGATCCATTGGGGTCGATTTCAATTGTTGGCCAATGATTTATTACCTTGCTGGGCGTATTCTATTTGCTGGACAATTTATATCAGTTATGGGAGCCAACTCTTTCATGGTTGGGTTGTGGATCTTCTTTGGATTAGCCTCTTGGTGCTTGGACGTTGTTGTATGTGTGTGGGAGGTGCTAGCAACAATGTGAATTGGGTCAATTCTAGGATTATCTAGCTCCTGTTTATATACCCATCAACATAAATTTGTAGTACATACCAACATACTGCTTAGGTGCTTGCTGTCCATATTTATTCATTATAAGAAGCCATTGTATTTTCTGAACATAGCAAGAAATCATGTTTATTTATGTTACTGTTTGGAGCCCCTTGAAATAATAATGAGTGTTGACATTAAACAAATCCCAGAGCATTGTTTATGAGGATATTTGTAATCTGTGCATTGTTACATGTTAAAGAGAAAAACATAGTTGAAATGTGAAGGTAGCAGTTGAATTATTTTGGCGTCCTTTATATTCCTATAGCAGAGTTTGTGTTCAATGTGTGATTAGAGTGTTTGATACAAACTGTTTGTCTTAATACCTGAACCAAGAATTAAACAAAAAAAAAGAAATATCAGAAAATTTAGCAAGGTACTTTACATGCACTCATTGATAATAGAGAAGAGTATGGGTCATCTACATCTTCATATAATCATTCATTTGAACATAATGTTGATTCTAATGGTGTGTCAAAATACATTAGTCAGTTTGAATAATTGAATGAAGCATTTTATGTATTTTTTTATCAATATGATATTTGTATGGTAACTCTAAAGGAGTGCTTTAAGTTACATATGATTTTATAAGAAGTCATGAATAGTTTATGTGTTTGTTAGACTATATGTTTTGATTATGAAGAATATAACAAAATTCCTTAGGTCACCTATTTCGAATATGAACAATAAACAATACTTTTAAGAAATAATTTATGTTTCATTCAATGTAATTTGTATTGATTTTTTTTATTATTATTTAAAGTAAAAAAATATTTGGAAGTAAGTTGAACTTTTAAACTATAGAGTGATATTGTCACCCATTATGTATTGTCTTTTTCTTGGAGTGCTAAACTAACCATGAATGAGTGACCATTTTAGGGTTGATTTTATGATTTTCTTTACACCATTGATGATATTTTATACCATGGTTTAAAAAATGTCGCAATTTTAAGTTTGGAAAAAAAAAGGGGTACTACTGGTGGCACTACTTTTTGATTTGGTGGTTTGTTTTAAGTTTTTTTTTAATGGTACCAATTGTTAAGGATATGGTTTCAAACAAGCTATAATTTTAACTTAAAAAAAAAGAGAGTTTCTACAAAAAGCACCACCTTTTGATTTAAATATTGATTCTAAGGTTTTTGTTAGTAATGATATGGATTTTTAAAGCCATGCTTGGAAAATGTTGTAATTTTAACCCTAACAAAAACAAGGTGCTACCAGTAGCACCACTTTTTTATTCAGGGGTTGATTTTGGTGTTTTTGATGCAAAAATATGGTTTTAAGGGCTAGAGTTCTCGTTTTGAGGTCACAATTCTCGTTAAGGATAACTTTTTTGAAGATGTTTATATTGTAAAAACTATTCCAAAACACACAAATACTAGGCATTATCCAATTTAGTAATGGTCATTGTTTAGGAGGAAACACATGTTTTTTACAATTAAACTTTGATTTTTTAGTAATCAAACCTTTGTTCTCAATTTTTTTATTATCATTTTTTACATAAAAAAATCAATATTAAAATAAATCTATAATAATTATAAAACTATTAAAAAATTCTATAACTATTAATAATTCACATAAATTTACTAATAAGATAAATTTTGATGAAAGACAAACTTTGATCACTAAAACATCTATTAAAAAAAACCATTACATAAAACCACCATAACATACTAAAAAATAAAAATAAATAAAAAAAACAATTACATAAAACCACCATAACATACTAAAAAATAAAAATAAATAAAAAAAGCAATTACATAAAACCACCATGACCTACTATTATGTTTCCTTTAATACTATTAGGAATGAAGTATTAAAGGAAACATAATCAATGGAAAACTCAGAGGAATGGAAATGGGTTTGGAAAAACAAGAAAACAAATGGGGACATACAAACAACGTCATGTTCATTGTTGCCGAACTTTTCTTCCCATTCATTGTTTTATTTATCTAAAACGACGAGGTCTTCTGCATAACGTCTATGCATGTCCGCTTTGAAACAATAGTGGCAAAATTGAACAACCTTTGTCAGAGTTACAAATTAAACGTTTGGCACATGAAGTAGTCATTTTTCTGGTGTTATCAAATCTTGAAGCATATTCTTCAAGAGCTTACTGTATGGCATTATGACCCTTTCTTCCACAACTAGTTGTTTCTTATTAGAGATTAATCTCATTGAGTAATTGAGTATGTATATTCAACAATTAGGTATACAGGGGATGTGGGGACATCGAGTGAAGCCCAACAATATTTACAATATATATGCATGGGGACTTGATCCCATGACCTCTTGTTTGTAAACCATAGTTCTCAACCACTCATGCTAACCCATTGAGCTTAATACCCAAATTCTAAATATAATTAAATTGCCCATATACAAATGTTTGTATGAACATAAAAAGTTTAATTTAATAATTGTTGGGTCACCAAAATGTCATCTTTAACACCCTTTTTCCTTGATTTTTAACCATTTTCCGTTTTCATGTAACCTTGCATTAAGACCATTTTAATGTTTATATGAAGGATTAGAATGATTATTTTCCAATGCATTTATTTTAGTATTTTAAGTGAGTTTATAATTAAATCTTAAAAAAATAACATGTTCTCACTTAACCTTGAAAGTCGGGTTAGTTTGGTGATGATTACATATACAATTGGAGTTTGCAATAATGCTTGCTTTTAAGACCTAGATCCAAATTCAAATTTCTTCTTCAACCATTGAAGATTTGTCATGGATTTGGATCGTCATCAACTATCTTGGATGTGGAAAGAATCTTGGACCATACACAAGGTTAGTGTGATTTGTTTTGAATTATTAACAAAGATCTTGTAATCATTTACTAGTTGGTTTTTAATTTTTACTTATTAGTAATTGGTTGTAACCAAATGAGAGAAAAGTGGATCTAAATTTAATAGTTGTTTATCCTATTCTCCATTCCAAGAGGACTCATGTATAATTAAGAGTGCCTTCTCCATTCCAAGAGGACTCTTGGAGAAAATGTCCAATTCATGATGGAGTGTATAAAATAATTCATGATCTTTTCTTATATGGATTGTAAGTATTTAATTTTATTGTGTTTTATGATTTGATTAAATTCTATGATGTCGTAGTTTAATTCCTTGCCATAAATTCTTAGGAGAAAGAGCTTGCTCCACGAGAGCTTGGTGGTTCTTTATTTTATTTATGTAATTTTATCTTGTAATTAGCTTTCTTCATTAAATACAAACATGGTGTGTTTCTTTTCCACAAGAATGGTGTGATGGTTTAAATTGCTTGCTTTTACTTTGAAGATTTGATTGCTTAATTTACTTATGCCTTTACTTTATTTTCATGCTTTTAAATTATGTCCAAGTGTGTTAACGGCCGTGTGTGGTTTGTTTCCGTAAATTTTAGGAAGTTGTTAACTCTGATATCTTGAAAGAGTTGCAAAGCCATAAGATTCAAATCCACGACTATGATATTTCTGAATTAGGTTTTATACCGCAATATTTATTGATTTGGTTTTATGATTGGTAAAGCTACGAGAGTTGATAAGTCTTGACTCCTGGAAATGATTTATCGAGCGAATTGCATTTTGAATTTAGTAAGATTAGTTTAGTTTCCTATTCTCACACATACAGTGCCAGTGTCTCACAAGCCTACGAGCTACCAGATTGATAATTTAATGATCAACAATTTAAGCAATTAAATTGCCCAATAAGAACTTTCATTATTTTTTTTTTGTTGTAAATGAGTGTGTGAATCTATATTGCTTTGTCAGGTTATAGTACAAAACTGATGCAGGGATTCCCAGGATCCGCCTTAACAGAAACCAGATTTGGGGTCCGCCTTAAAATAAACAAAAAGTGCCTGGGTCGCCACAACGGGAAACCAAACCAGGCTACCATAATCCAGTCTAAAAAAAAACTTCATCAAAAGAAATCAAGAAAAGTCTGAACATAGTGGGGTGAGCTCCTACTCTGAGAGACAGGGTCTGGGCGAGTCTTGCGCTAGTCTAGGTTGATGGGGTGCTCTGCGTCCCCTTTCTGCTGTGCTGCGTCCTCCTTCCTCTGTTCCACCAGATGTAGCTTTCTGATGCAAGCTGGGGTTCCATTATTATCGCCTGAAGTGATATCTATCTGGTGGACGTAGCGTAAATAGAGATGAAATTGTCCTGCCATCTGCTCCAATTTCTCCTGTTGTCTTTTCTGGTTCTCCACCAGCCTTTTTATCCCCATCTCTAAGTTGTTGAGGTGGTTGAGAATTCCTGTGCGCTCTTTCTTCTGCTCTTTGGTTTCCATCTTGTTGGTCTCCCCCCTGTTCACACACATCTTACCTATCAACATTTTGGTTCTCCAAGCTTCCTCCATCGTCCTGTTGTAGAGGGTTATCCTCGATTGTGTGGTTCAGGGGTCCCATATCCTCCCTGCTTCCTGGGTTAGTGTTGACCAGGATTTTCCCCTACGGGCATTGTTAATTTCGTCCTCCCATATTTTAATGATCGTCTTCCCCTTATTGTCTGTCTTCGTGAGGAAAGTGTTCCGTGCGTCCCTGGCCGCCTGTTCAATTCTTGTCATCCGGCGGGCGCTCTGTGGAGGTTCCTTTCCCTGGGGGCCTCTTTTGCTGCTGGTTTTATTCAAGCATAGCATATTGACTTGTAGGTGGTGGTTCTTACGTTGGGTTATTTCCCTGTTCCACTGCACTTCCTTCTGATAAGTAAGGTGGCCCCTGTAATTGTTATGCCTCGTTCTGTGATATGTTCCGGTGTCCCAGCCTTTATGGAGCTAAACCGGTTGCGGTCTCGTCCTTGCAATCATGATCTACTCATCAAGGTGGTCCTTCCAGTTAGAAGACTCTGTTCCAGAGCGTGTGCATTTGATGGCCTTGCCTTTATCTCTGCTCCAATGCTCTACTCTGCTCATTGTACACCATCCCTTTTTCGGTTCCATATTGGTACTTAGGTGAGGTGTGTTCCTACTTGGCCCTGGTGAGACCTGTCGTCTGTCATCCTTTTCCGCCTGCGAGTTAGGTCCATCATCCTTTGCCGCCTGCGATTTATCTCTTCTGCTTTCCAAAGGGTAGCTTCCATACTTCTTTTTATTGATGGGGCTGTGGTTCTGTACCTTCGCCTGATGTGTGATATGTGTTTGCATTTGCAACCTTATTTTATTGGTGGGCCATCAGATTCTGTCTGGGACCTATGTGTCCTACGGTGGCTGCTACACCTCCATTCTTGCCGTAATCTCTCGTACTACTCCTGTTATCCCAGTCTTTTGCCACAAGTTGGGTGCAGTCTGCTCGGAATTGACCTTGCGGGACGTTGCTCCAAATTGTGTCCAGTTCTGGATCTTCTTTCTCGACCCCCTCATTTTCTATTTTGTCTGCCAATCCATTCACTGACCTCCTCACCCATCACAACTCCACATTGATCCCTGTCCACAAGTGCTCCTGGATTTTGTTCAGTATATAGGCCAATCGC
Organism: Picea mariana; assembly: GCA_032191745.1. Taxonomy (NCBI): domain Eukaryota; kingdom Viridiplantae; phylum Streptophyta; class Pinopsida; order Pinales; family Pinaceae; genus Picea; species Picea mariana. The sequence continues at coordinate 368,684 of JASDQU010012798.1, forward strand.
CAGTGCCTTTGGATCTTGCTTATTCGGGTACCGTTTTGGAGTTTTCTCACTGTGTTGATGACTAGCGTAGAGTCTCCTTCCACTATGGCATTCATCATCCCCTCCCAGTTGATAATCTCCAGATCTGTTTCCAGGGCCCCGAATTCTGTGGTGTTATTGGTGGAATTTCCCAGGCTCCCCGCGTATAGTCGTATGATGTTCCCTTTACTATCCCTGATTACTCCTCCCAGACCTGTTCTTCCTGGGTTGCCTTTCGCCGCCCCATCAAAATTCAACTTGAGAGAGCCTGGAGGTGGCGATTTCCAGTTGCGCTCACCTCCTTCGAGTTGCGGCTGTTGTCTTTTTGGATTGGAGTTGCGCCCACCTGTTAATTGGAAAACCTCTAGGACTCTAGACTCCTGGTCCGTGGGTTGCGCGCTACCCTCCTAGAAGTTGCTTCTCATCACCATCTCGCGTATCATGGGGGTTATTGTTTCCTTGATCTTCCCTTCTGGCCAACTTTGGTTTCTGAAAATGCGCCTATTCCTTTCCTTCCAGACCATATGATCATTACTGGAGTGAGGATCCAATAGAGATTCACCTTTGCTTGGTTGCTGTAGTTTTCTCTTCAGAGCTTGATTGTTGCGGCTATGCTACCATGGATCCTGTCTGACTGACGGAAGATACTTGCTGCCCAATCCCACAGTTCTGCAGTGTAGGTGCATTCATCAAGGAGATGGTTGGTTGTTTCTTCCTGAGTTTGACATAGATGACACCTTGACGGACCAGTGAAACCTCTTTTCCTTAGGTTATCCCAAGTTAGGATGTGGTTGTGTAATATTAGCCACCGGAAGATCTTAATTTTTGGCCATTGGGGACTGTTCCAGAGCTTATCCCAGTGTTGTGCTAGGTCGTCTTGGTTTGGGTTCGCCATATATTGCCAGACTTCTTTTAGGTTGAATTCCCCTCTGTCCTTTTTTCCCCACCTCAGCTGGTCTTCTCCTTCCGTTATTGTTATTTTCCTTCTGCCCAGTTCCTCCTCCACCTCTTTTATTGTTGTTGCAGTTATCTCATTGTTTTGAGGAATAATCTTGTCCCAGGTTCTCCATTTGTGGCTTTCCGTTCCCTGCTGCCAGTATTGATAGATGTTGATTTTTCCTTGCATGATGAGGTCCTGTTGGAGTATTCCTCTATCCGAGTTTTCCATCCTTGGTTCCTGTTGCCAAGCGTCCTCCCAAGATCTGGCTATTCTGCCATTCTTGATTTCCCAAAAGCTGTGTGTCTGAATCCATGCTTTGTTGCACCATGCTAGGTTCCATATGGCTGAGCCTTCCTTGGTTCCTCCAAAGCGGATTCTGTCCTGGTCGTGGGTGTCCGGTGCATATTTTTCCTTCCATAGGTTTACCCAAGGTGTTGTAGTTTCTTTGACCCAACGCCACCAAAGTTTCACCCCATATGCATTGTTGGTCATTTGTGGATCTTGCAGCCCCAAGCCTCCTTTACTTTTTGGCCTGCAGACTTTCTCCCAGGCCACTAGGGCCCATTTTTTCTTTGTTTCTACACCTTGCCACAAGAAGTCCCTCTAGATGGATCTAATTTTTTATAGGATCCCCTGTGGGGTGGGGAAGACTGACATCATATAGGTTGGAATAGCTTGTAAGACAGTCTTAGTTAGGATCAGTCTGCCAGCTAGATTAAGGGACCTATACGTCCAGTTTTTTATCCGCTCTTGTAACCTGTTTATTACTCCTTCTCAAGTTGACAGCTTATATACTTTGTCTGTCAAAGAAACCCCCAAATACTTGGTTGGGAGTGTTTTTCATTCAAAGCCTAGGATGTTGGTCAAATTCCTTTGGAAATCTAGGTTGGTATTAAAGAAAAAGATCATCGACTTGGAGTGGTTGATCTCGGCGCCCGAGGCTTCACCAAAATCTTCTAGAATGCGTTTGTAGGCTTTGGCTTCTTTGACCGTGGGTATGCCGTGGAGGAGTGTATCATCTACAAACTGTTGGTGGGTTGAGGTAGGGCAATTTTTGAAGGGTTTGAGCCCTGCTATTTCTCTAGTTTTTGTTGCACTCTTTATGATCCTGCTGAGGCCTTCCATCATTAAAATGAACAGGAAGGGGGACAATGGGTTGTCTTGTCTAATCTCTCTCGTGGGCCAGAAAGGTTTGGTCGAGGCTCGATTGATTAGTAGCGAGTAGCTTGCTGTGGATACTAGGCTGACAATCTAACTGATCCAGTGCTGGGTGAAACCAAAGGCTTCCAAAGTCTTGATCATGTAATGCCAACTAATTTTATCATAGGCTTTTGCTAGGTCTAGTTGTATTAACATCCCCCCCCTCTTCTGAAGTTTTAAGGTGTGGATGATTTCATGGGCCTGGATGATATTGTCCATTATTTGTCTACCCTCCATGAAGCTTGCCTGTTCTTGCGATATCAGTGAAGGTAGGAGGGGTTTAAATCTATTTGCTATGACTTTGGAGATAATTTTGTAGATTACGTTACAGAGTGCTATGGGTCTGTACCAGTTCGGGGTTTTGGCTTCATTTTCTTTAGGGATTATGACGATCATGGTTGCGTTTAGTGCTTTAAGGATGGAGGCAGACCTTATAGAGTCCTCTAGTACCTTATAGATGTCCCATTTGAAAATTTCCCAGCAGGATTTGAAGAACTCCACAGTGAATCCATCTGGACCTGGTGCTTTCCCACTGGGTATTTCTTGGAGGGATTGATCAACTTCTTCCGTGGTAATAGTTTTGTTCAGGAAAATGTTTTGTTCCTCAGTAACCAGGTGAGGAATATGTTGGGTTATTTTCTGGATGGCCTCCAATCTGTCTTGAAGAGGTTCTTGGGCTATCCCATGGAAGTGGTTGACCAGAGCTCTTTCGATCTCCTAATGTGACTCGCGCTCGATTCCATGCTAGTCCTTGATCTTCAGTATTTTGTTATGGGCTCTTCTGGCCATGGTTGTTCTGTGGAAGAACTTGGTGTTTCTCTCTCCTTCCTTTAGCCATCAGATGCGGGACTTTTGACGCCAGAGTGTTTCCTCTTGCTGGCATCATGCCTCCCATTCTTGTGTCATTTGGAGCTTTTCCTTTTTCCGGTCCTCCGTATAGCCTCCCCGTAAGCAAGTTTCTTAGATTTTTTTCATTTTTTCTTTGATGTTGTTTTTCTCTGTGTTTATATTCCCAGAGATATCCCTGTTCCATACCTTTATTTTTTTTCTGATGTATTTAAGTTTCTTGTGTAGTTGGAACATCTTAGTCCCTTGCTCTGGTTGCTCCTCCCTCCACCATTGTTTGATTTTTTCCTTGAAGGTCGTGTGATCGATCCAGAATTTCTCGAATTTGAAGGGTCTGTTCTTAGGTGTTGTTTGGAAGCCAGCCTCCAATTGTACTGGCTAGTGATCGGATCCACCCCAGGGGAGGATGTTGTAGTCTAAGGTTAGACACTGCATGATGATTGACTCTGATACAAGGAATCAATCAAGTCTTGTAGCTACCTGGAATTGGTTCATCCATTTATTGTTCCAGGTGAACTGTCCATTCTTGGTTTGGAGGTCTACCATCTCCGCTCTGTCTATAAAATTTGAAAACTCCTCTGCATCTCTATCCAATCTTCTCG
>JASDQU010012798.1:372918-386908 GCA_032191745.1 Picea mariana
GGAACTTTTGCCGAGTCCTTTTCTTCTGCTGTCCCTTTATTTGTTTTGTCCTTTCCTTCCAACATGTTCCAGGTCTCCTAGGTATTTCCTGCCGAGGTTTTATTTTGCTTTTTATTTGCTCGGTTCCTGGGGTTTAGGGTTATAAACGCTTCCTCATCTTGCTGTGTTTTGGGATGAGATCAGGGTCTTCTGTACCGACTTCGCTCAGGGTCATCTCTGCATTCCCCTCTGCATCTTGCATGGCAGTGTTGTCCTCTTTTGTTTCTCCGTCTATCGGGGTTGCGCAACTCCCCTAAGCTGTTGTAATGTTTGGTTGTTGGGTGGGCTCTTTTGTTGCTTGGTCCTTGACTTCTGGAACTTTTGCCGAGTCCTTTTCTTCTGCTGTCCCTTTATTTGTTTTGTCCTTTCCTTCCAACATGTTCCAGGTCTCCTAGGTATTTCCTGCCGAGGTTTTATTTTGCTTTTTATTTGCTCGGTTCCTGGGGTTTAGGGTTATAAACGCTTCCTCATCTTGCTGTGTTTTGGGATTTACCGCTTCCTGCCTTTTGTTTAGAGGGCACTCTTTGATCAAGTGTCCATGCTCATGGCATCATCGACATCTAAAGGGGATCTGTTCGTAATCTATGTTTTGGATCCATTCCTCATCCCTGAATTCCAGACTTATGGCCTCTGGGAGTGCTCCCGAAACGTCCATCTCTATACAGATTCTTACATACGATGTGTATCTTCCTTTTAGGGTGGCTTCTGAGGTCTTCACATATTTCCCCAATTTGTTGCGTATTGCTTCAAAGGTAGAGGGCAGCCAGTAGTCTAGGGGTAAGGAATAGAGTCAGCCATACTGGTACCTTTTTGAACGTTTCTTTCTCTGGGGTAAAATTTTCTTTCCAGGGTTGCATGTAGAGTCCCGCTAAGGCATGGAAGTATGGACCTCCCTCAAAGACTCTATCCCTATCCTCCAGGTTAATAAAGACTGCAGTGAAGAAACCCTTTGAGCCTAGGTGGAGTTCCACTTCTCCATTTGGCTTCTAGTGGTATTTAATCCAGTTGCACAGAGTTCTTTCTGTGGGCCATAACCCCATGAATTTGCATATGAGCATATGCATCTTCATTTGATCTCTGTAGAGTTGCGTTTGTGGGTCTGCCAGTACCACCTTGGGTATTAATGCTGTTTTGGGTTTGCAGGGGTTACGTTCTTCTGTCCTATTAACCTTCCTGGTCTCGTGTTTTTCATTCTGATTCTCCTTATCGACTTCCTCCATGGTCTCATTTTTGTCATGACTTCTTTCTTGCTACTTCCCTGGTTCTGCTCCCGAGGTTCCTGTCACTGGTGCCTTGAAAACTCCGCTTCTTGGCCCTTTTCCCCTTTCCACCACTACTTGTTAACAACATAATTAGAAAAAAATCTGATCACATAGATAATCAATCTTAACAATATTTTTTAGATGGAGAAACATTATTAGTCCCTGCCGCAGGCATAGAGGGACTATAGGGATCGATGAATTGTTGACTTGGCATTAGCTTGTGCGTTGACCAGAAATATTTCCCTATTGTCTATTGTTGGAACAAGGGAAGTGAAAATATTGATTTTTATATAATAAAAAGTATCAGATTTGTCAAGATCTGATTGGATAACGGATTGGAGGTCTTATTGCTACCTTCGCTATTCCAAATGTAAAATATGTTTGCATTTCCAAAGTATTTGGTAGTATATGGTCTTTTTGAATCATAAATTTTGTTATGCATTCGTGGAACGTGGATTAATGCTAGCATTAGTTCGAATGTTTCCCTTAGCATTTTCTGCTGGGTGGAATACATTCTCCACGATATTGCTATGTCTGATTTTTTCTTTATTGTTGCGTGCTTCGAGAGAACAGTCATGCCACTTTGCATATTTTCTTAAATGCTTGCACATTCCTACGCCCTTCGATGGTCCTTACTGTCTTAACTGTTTACCTAAGAGCTCTGTCGGTCTTAAATGTTTATTGTACAAATGCCTTGCAATAGAGTTTTGTTCATGCCCGACATCCCTGCTCTTGTGCTCCATCCTTGTTCACTGTTTCGTTCCATGATTCTGGTTCTTGTTTGATTCAACTTTGCAAAGTTGAGGTCCTGCACTTGCAGTTCGAGCTCTTCGTGGTTGTTCACTGGTTTGTTTTTCTTCAAATTTGCAAGATGTTGGACTTGTTGTTGCGGTTTGCATTGTTTTTTGCATTAAGGTCTTCTCATCCTTTGTTGATAGGTAAGTTTCCCTGTTCTTTGTGATTTTCAATATTCTGTTCCAGACCATTTTTGTCTGTGCTCTTAGTTTCTGTTCCTGGAAACAATGCGTCTTCATATGGCAGATGTCGCGTCCATAGTTTTTCCGAAAATTACAATGCAGAGGGATTTACGAAAAGTAGTTGGGAGCTATCAGAAGAGGGAACCATCGGGCGGGGTGTAGACGCAGTGTATGCTTCTACTCTGTGGGCCGAAAAGCTGCGTTTGCCTGTTTTCTTTTTGCTGAGTTAAGTTATGGTTTTATTTTTTTGCGGTCTTTCTTCTATTTGGTTCAGTTTCCAATGTTAGTCTGTTTTCTTCTCATCTGCTATGGGAACTAGGGGGGATTCAAGTTGAGAAGAAGAAGGTTTAAAGATACATACGGGGATTGGTGTGCTATTTTTCTTTTCTTTTTTCTTTTGCTAGTTTTTATTTTTTGCCTGTGCTTTTCTCTGTTTTGATAGAAACTGAAAGTATCTAGCAAACGACTTCAAAATGATAGTTGAAAAGATGAAAGAGGTAATAGATGTTGATTCGTATGAAAAAGATACACAATCCATTGTACATGACAACATTGATGTGGTTTTTCATAAGAATGGCCTTTTTAGATTGGATGCATTCTCGTATACTGTTGGGGATTGCCTTTTCGATACATTCCAGGTTCTATTGCATTTCCGGTATTCGTCGACCGAGTTGCGCAATGGATTGATATATTATTTATTGGCCTGTTTTAAAAATGGCGATGCTGAGGCTTTGCAGTCCTATGAATACGAACTAGAATCTGATTTTCTTTACCAGTTGCATGGAATACGTGACGTGGCTACGTATTTTTCAAAGATGCGGTTGTCTGCATCTCTAGTTCTACCTGCACATCAAAGGGGACTTTGGGGAGATACATTTTGTATTCGGTGGCTGTCTAACTAGCTGAATATATTAGTTGGCATATGGTCATTGACAAGAAAAAAAAAATATCTACTATTCAACAAAACTACATCTGACAATCCATATTGCATCTTGTTCCATGATGTCGATGCCCTCAGTGGCCATTATGAACCACTATTGTACATAAAAATGCCCATATGCAATATAGAAGGTCCTCGTATCTACTTGTATGTTATTTGCAAAGACCTTCAATTGCAATGGAAATAGATTTTGGATGGCATAGATTGCTATGGTTTACAACTGGAAACAAATGTTGTGTCTAGTTGTGGAGATAGTTTGTTTAATGCAATTTGCTATTTGGTAGCAGCCGAGTTCGTTGTTCAGTCACTGCATATTTACACTGTACAGTCCTTTTGCAATGCGATTATAGACGACAACGAACATGCTTTTAGGTGCTCGCATCAGCACCTTTGCCCATATCTCGTGGAAAATATCCCGACAGTTGGAAGTTGGCAGGGATACCTTGTGAACATGGTGCTTCCATATGAAGAAGGGAATATGGAGGGTTGTAGATTCTATTTGCAATGGCTGTCTATGGTATTCAGGGTGAAGATCCAGGTTTGGTCGACCTCTCTAGCTGGCACTATCCATTCCTGGGTTACCGATTCAAATTATGATCGAACAATTCACATCCTTTCGTTGAAAAAAGATACAACACATATCCATTATGAACCTTTGGTTGGATATATCGGTAGTTTAGGGTTGAGTGTGCATGCCACCCAAACAACATCAAATCTGCATACGCGTGGAATGTTTTTTAGTGAAAACGAGAGTCCTCCCGGTTGCGATATGGGAAGACAGGGCTTGAACAAAAAAAACATACGTAGAGTTCATTTCAGTTGTGATGAGGCCATAGAGGGCTTAAACAAAAAATGTAGAATAAGTTATCACAATTTGAAAAAAATTATTCATCAAATTCGTCTGACTTCTGATAAGAAAATAGAGGCCTTGAACAAAAAATGTAAAATAGTTTCTAAGAAACTGGGTGAGAGTGAAATTCATCCCAATTTCCTCCAGTTCATCTCGCCCTTGGGCACAAAACGTAGAGTAAGTTACCACAACTTGAAAAAGGTCATGCGCAAGAGAAAAAAATACATTGCTACACTTCCTTTTAGAGAGAAACTCACATATGACAATGTAAAGAAATTTGCTCGTGCAAAACATAACATAAACATGTGCGATTGCATATCCCAGAATGGTCATGCAACTGTGGCAGTTTGTGGTGTACATGAAAAACAGGAAACCGTTTCTACCCATACTTCCTTGCGAAAAAAAAATGCAAGACATACCTACATGAAACAAATGAAAGACACTCCTTCCATTGCATGTGCAATTTGTGAACAATTGAATTTTTCAAAAAACAGTAAGTCTTTCACGCCTGATTTGCAAGCAAAATACCTCCTGCTGACAACCCACGATAAACCATTTTCCAGTGAGAAAGTTTGTCTTCCATGCAAACGATTGCTTGAAAATGGAAAACTGCCATAGTTTGCAACACCTGACCGAATAAGATGTAATACACCACTAGCAGATGTAAGTGCACTTACAAAACTTGAGGAGAGACTTGTCTCTCTGCGAATTGCATTTGCTCAAATCAGACCTTGGGGCTATAAGTGACCCTAGATGGGCTTAACAGGATCAATTATTAATGTGCCTATTCAACTAGATGTTGTGCAAAAAGTGTTGCCACAGTTCATTAACAATACAATTACAATCGCTGTGGCTATGAAAAGACGCTTGGCAAAGTGCATGTGCATGCTGTTATGAAAACATTAAAGGAATTATGTTCCAGGGCCCTGTACAAAGCAGAGACCATTTGTATAAATGCCAACTGGAACAATGTTCTCACAGAAGAACATGGCAACTCTGTAGAGACTCTCAAAAATCCTAGTGATGAATCGGAGAATGAAACACCTACTGAAACATTGGTCCATGGGTTCACTAATTCACAGTGCATTGGTGGCTTGCAAGACAAAATTTTCGAAATCGCACATGGCGAGGGGCAACGTCCACTTGGAATATTCAAGGACAAATTCACTGAGGAAATGAACTTTCCAACACTATTCTACGGAGATCCACATGGCACTGATATTACAGAACGATTCAGTTATCATAAAATAGTCTGATGGGAGCTACTACATTCAAGCGGTTACTTCTCCTGTCACATAACAATTTTTTTTTTCAAAATAATGCGCATAATAATAGAGCAAGTTCTGTCCTTCATGTGGGTCCAAATAAGAAAAGGCCAGTTACAAGGAAGAAATTTGTTGTCCAAGGATGTGAAGTACAAAGAAAACCTAGAAAAAATTCTGAAATCTGATATTGGATACATAGATTTCAAGAACATCCACACCTCTCTTGACTATTTGCAACAAAAAAATTTTTTTTTTCTTGCAATGATCCGACAATTGGGGCCACCAACATTTTTCATCACATTTAGAAGTGCAGAGCATTGTTGGGATCCATTGGTGGCTGCCATTTCTAACCTGCATAGTAACAAGAAACGTAAAAAAAAAAACCGATACACTGGAAAATAACGACATTGACTACCTCATAAGAAAAGACCAGGTGACATGTACTCGATACTATAGACATAGAATAAATGCTTTGAGACAATTGATATGCCATGATGAAACATTTTTTGGAAAAATATCAGACTACTTTTTTGTGACTGAATTCCAGAATAGGGGAAATGAGAATGACCACGCACTGTTGTGGATAGAGGGTGCATCGGTCTATGGAGATGATAACAATTCAGAGATCGAACAATTTGTGGATAAATACATAACATGCAATACAGATCATTTGGAACCAGACCTTGCAAAAGTCCATAGAAATTACCATACAAGAAGTTGTAGAAAACAAAAAAGCTCGCATTGCAGATACAACTTTCCCGCTCCGCCAATGAGAGCTACAAGAATCATAGAGCCAGTTAGTTTAGAGGACAGTGTTGTTGTTGAGAAATCTAAATCCTTGTTCACATTTATAGAACAAGGAGGATTTGATGAAATTATGAGTTTTGATGCCTTCTTGACACAAGTAAATCTATTAGAAGATGAGTACATCCAAGCCATACAAATAACACTTAGGCAACCAACACTTTTCCTTAAACGAAAACTCTCCCATATTTGGAACAACAGTTTCTCCAAGGACATGCCAGTTATGTGGAAAGAAAATACAGATGCACAGTACGTGCTGAATGCATATGCTGCAACATCCTACTGCACCTCGTATATGACGAAGATTGACAAATCTATGACATCTACCTTCAGAAAAATACGCAAAGAACATGAAAGAAGTCATATTGATGCCATACAAATGATACACACCCTTGGCAATACATTTCTTAATCTTCAACAAATGTCTTCTCAACAAGCAGTTCACATTGCCCTTTCTTTTCCCCTCACTTATAGTTCAAGAAAATGTGTCTTCATAAACACATCTCCACTTGAAAAACGCACATTTATGCTTAAACCACCGGTGTTGATGCAACAAGAACCTGACAATTCAGAGGACGTCATATGTCGCTCTATTATTGATTATTACATCTAGCGTCCATCTCCTATTAGGCATATCTGCTTAGCAGAATTTGTATCGCATTACAAAAAAATGGTATACCCATATCAAAAAGAAAAAAACCCTCTGTTATACAGTTTGTCAAATACAATAAACATTGTGACTATGAAAACTATTGTAGAGAAAAACTGCTGCTGTACGTTCCATTCCATGAAAACAAAGAGACATTAATACATAACTTCTCTACATGGGAGGCTGCGTATGTTTCCTTTGAGACTATAGTGCATATCAATGAAGCTAGCTTTACCTACAATGTTAATCCAACATGGGGTGATCTAGAAGTTGCACTTAATGACCTAGAAAACCCTGGCGATCATGATGAGACATTCAGAAACCCAAAAAACAACCAGAACTCCTTCCGAGTCCTATGACTTAGAAGCAGATTTTCCTCGTCCTCCAACAGTGAAAATGAAAAACGTATCAACCTTGGTTTTCAAGTTACAAAACATCCTTTCCTGATTGAAAATAATGAATACCACATAATAAGACGTCTGTTGAATCACGAACAACAAACAATTGTAAAGGACATTCCTTTTAAAAAATGGTTGAACATGAATAGTCCTGTGCACGTGTTCCTTACAGGCGGAGTAGGAACATGCAAGACATTCACAACTAAAGCATTGTTCCAAATGCTTATACAAATCTATGATTCAAATAATTGCTCTGATCCTATGAAACCAAAGGGCCTAATAGTTGCATACACAGAAAAAGATGCATACAATGCTGGTGGAACAATAGTCCACTCTGCATTTTTAATGCCTTTTAACAAGTCACAGTTTCTTCCACTTAGCAAGGAAATGTTGGATACATTATCTAAGCTTTACGAGGAACTCCAACTTGTCTTTATAGATGAAGCATCTTTGATTGGCAGTCAGTTCTTGTATTCCATTGACAGCCGGCTAAGAAGCATAAAACATGTGTAGACCAAATACTTTGGAAACATTGACATGATCTTTTGTGGCGATCTTTACTAGGCATAGCCAATCCAAGATTCTTTGATATTTGAACAACCTATCGTTAACATGGAAACAATGACCCATGACTTCTGGAGAGACAATATTAAATGATTTGAGTTGCATACTACAATGCGCTAGACAGATGAAACATTCATTGCAATTCTGAATAGAATGCGCACAAACAACCAAACATATGATGACTTGACCTATATCAATTTGAGGTGCTTACAACCTGCACCAACAGATCCAATGTTCCTTTACCTGTTCTACAGAAATAAGGATGTTGCAAAGCACAATAGCCACATGCTGTCGCTCATGCCTGGCGATGATATCATCATCAATTCGATTGACTTGGAAGAAGACAACCATGGAAATGTCCCACGTAATGAACATTCAATCACTTTACCTTTGCACCTTGCATTGAAATTAGAAATGCTAGTTGAAATATATACCTGTAACTATGATTCACAGGATGGATTTGTGAATGGTGCAGATGGAATACTTAAAGGCTATACGAAGACATAAAAAGTATATGTCCTTTGGATTAAGTTCCATGAACCGCATATAGGCAAGAGACAAGCAAGCAAGTTGTCTTATCTATATAATTCAAACACTGCAAGCGATTGGACTCCTATTTTGCGAATATCAAAACCAATATTGACATCAGGAAAGTCAGGTCGACTAAAGATTCACAAACAATTTCCGATTAAACTTGCATGTGCACGTACAGTCCACAGATCACAAGGACTAACACTTGATAATGCTGCATTTCAGCCTGTTGGAATTCAGATACATGGACTTGTATACACAACACTGTCCCGTGTCAGAAGCATAGACTCCTTGTATTTACTAAGTCCTCTGACAAAAGATAACTTCAAAGTGAAACAAAAAGTTGATATTGATATGGAACGACTCAGGACCACCGCAACATGGCAACTGCATTATGATTACCATTCCATACAAACAAATTCATCTGTATCAATTCTCTCGCTTAACACACGCAACTTAAATGCACACATGGATGATATACTGAATGACTATGATTTAATGCAATCCGATATTCTATGCTTGTAGGAAACACACATGGAATTATGCATGCAGAACAAACAATTCCCAAATCACAATTGCATATCAAGTTACATTACACATGGGGTGATGATACTGGTGAAAAAACATGTACCAATTTTGGACCACATACATATTGAAGAAAATAATGTTGAACAGGTGCTTGCCAATTTTTTTCCCATGGAACAGAAGTTGCAATACTAAATATGTACGTTGCTCCTGATGCAACATTCTCCAACATAGTAAATGTTATTTCCAATGCATTGGACCATTTCCATCTGAACGGATCCATTGTACTTGTAGGAGATTTCAATATTGACATGCTACAAAATACTGGGATAACAAAAGAATTGCAAAACTACATGTGCAAATACAGTCTGCGCTTTCTTCTGAACAACACAACTCATCTGCAAAACACACTTATTGGCCATGTATGGTCCAATGTGCCCATTTCTCAATACAGTATGCTTTTCTTAGACACATATTGGTCTGATCACGATACAATTGATATTGCACTTGAATTATGACATATACATCAAACTTATTGCAAACTCATATTTCTATGTTTCAAAGCATATATGTATCCCTTATTTCTACACATAATGTTCTGGTGAGCATACAAACGGTCTTCTACTCTAATTATAAAATATACATTGTGCAAAAAAAGAAAAAATAAGGTACATCCTCAAAAAAACTATTTGTGACTCTATTCATCTTATTCAATTTTTTTTTTTGTATATGTACATAGTAGTTGCCTTTTTCTTAACATATGAGATTATGTTCATATCCCTTTTGTTTTGTACTTTTGTTGAGAGAAACAGAAAGGAAAACTAGAAGGCACAAAGAACTCCTACCCAGATATGTACATGAATCAATGTAAAGGTGCATTCTTTTTCTGCCTGTGTTCCATAGTAAACAATTTTTCCTTTACTTTCTCTGAATTTGTCAAACTTGTTTGCAGGTATGTTTTTTTTTTTTTCTTTTTCTTTTTCTTGCACCGAGAAGCCACTACACTGCACATCCGCCATTCAGCAGAACTGCAATGTTGAGATATCCAGCCCGCAAGTCCATTTGTCAATATGTATATCTCCCAACTATAATTTCTATTTGCAGGGCACTGAACATTAGAGGCACAATGTGCAGCGCGCAAGTGCGCGATCCAAATAAGTGGCTAAGTATGGAATAAGGGATCTGTGCATCATAAACAATTTGTAGGGAACTGAACAATAGAGACCCGTTTCTAACCCCGCCAACCCGACAACGCGCAATGCACGAACTGTACATGCTCTATAAATTCTTAGCCACCCAACAAGTCTGCTTGTCAATTTGTATATCGCGGAACTATATGTGCTATTTGTAAAACACGGAACAATAGAGGCCTATTTTTTGACCCCTCCCATCTGAGAACCCGTAAGTATGGAATGCGATATCGGTATACGATCTATAAAATCTCATGTCTTCTACACACACTGATCTAGTAATCACAGACTTGGAGTTGCACATGAATTATGAAATGTGCAGTGGGAGTCAAACGGAGCCCTTTGCTTTGCTTAGGCAATTTTGAACCCGCCATCCCGAGAACCCAATTTCTATATGGCGGAAATCAGCCCAATGTACAACCTGCAAATATGTATTGCTCGTTTGTGGGAGCCCACCAACCCTGGAGTAGAATGTTGAGCCGGTCACCTCGCAAATATGCTTCTCAATTTATTATCATAAGATATTTGCAAGGCATCAAACAATAGAGCCCCTTTTTTTACCCCGCCAGCCCGAGAACCCACGAACTAGAAACTGTAGATGGTCTATCAAATTTCGGCCAACCCGCAAGTCCTTTTCTCAATTTGTATATTACGGAACTTTGTGTGCTACTTGTATAACACTGAACAATAGAGGCCTTATTTTGAACCTGCCTGCCCGAGAACCCGCGATCCCGAACCATGCACTTTCAGACTTGGCCATTCCTTCCTTGTTTGCTCTTCCCCGTGGCCGTTACCTTCGCACGTGTGCATGATAAAAAATACAGTTTATATATATATATATGTGTGTGTGTGTGTGTGTGTGTGTGTGTGTGTGTGTCTTCTTTCTAAATCTTTAATGCTAACAGGTCATCGTGCAACTACCATCTAAGTTGTCATTGATGCGTGCAAGGCTCGAGAAGTTTTGCCATTAATGCAATTTTTGTGAAGCATTTTCTTCTCCCTTCCCAGTTTTAATTTCAAATGCCATGGAATGTCATTCACACGCCGCCAGCTTGCTTCCTTCACGAAACCTCCAATCGCTTCCCAGTCTTAATTTCAAATACCATGCAATGTCATTCGCACGCTGCCAGCTTGGTTCGTTCACAAAACCTCCTATCCTTAAATGTTCTTCGCCATAACCCTCACCTTCGCACTTCTAAGTTTTCAATAACTACGCTTTACTTCTAACAGGTCACCATACAACACACATAGATATTGTCATTAATGAGGAGATTTTCCATTCGCACGCATTGAAGCAATGCTTGCGGGGGGTTATATTGTCCCCTCCATTTCTTCATTTCAAGTAGTGTCTGGAGCCAGCTAACCTTTTGATAAAATACTGCCAGCAGCTCCACAACAATTTTGTAGAGATATAGTGAACATCTTCCTCAAGAGCTTCCCGTGCAGAAGAACGGAAAAAGAATTGTAGGGGAGGCAAAGCAGCCCAAAATTTACCGTCAAAACATGGATCTTGACGCTGATCTGGAAAGCATATTCTGCAACCTTGATCAACTCGCACACACAATTCAGAATGCCTTCTCAATGGACATGGTTGGTACATAAATTTTTGATGAAGATGAATCCTTTGTATTCCAGAGCGCTGTTTTTGAAACTGAATAAAAAAAATTAATCATTGAAAAAAGAGATGTAAAAAATAAGAAAAGAAAACATCGTTCAGAACTTGACCTTGCCAATATGCACGCATCCAAAATCTCTAAACTTCATAGAGCAACCGAATATGCTCTTCATGATTCCGTTGGAGTCATTGAAGCAAAAAATGCCAGACTAAATAACTGGATTAAGGAATTAGAGGAAGCTTTGTTTCCTATGCCATTACTTGGCAACACCTTGGAAATAGCCATGCCTGCAACTACGTGCACCCCTGCAACAAATTTAAAAGGGTCCTCCAACTTCCTCGCATCCTGTAGAGGATATGTGGAGAAAAATATCAACAAAATAATAGAACTGATTGCCAAGGCCTGGGAAACATCACATAATATGGATTCCTTGGGGTGCAGGGCACATAACTTGCTCCTACTTCTGCAGACGAATTTAAAGAATGAAGAAACTTTCTATGTGCACTCGATCATCCCTTTTGCCTTTCATGTCAACAACATGACAGAGACGAGAAGAAGACAACATGATATCCCATCCAAAAAAAGGCTCACTCAATTAGAAGCATGCTGGAAACAGAAAGTGAAGAACTTGTACCTAATCATGAAAATGTGTGAGCAAGCAATATCAAAGAAAGAAACATTATTCACAAATCTCACCAAAATAGACTTAGCAAGAAAGACAAACGACTTCCAAGACCCTAGCTTAATCGTCAACTTGCTGACATTAACCAAGCAAGCTTTTGATCAACAAGTTGATAATTTGAAGGCCTTGTCTTTAGAATTTTTTTACAGAATTGTTGAATATCATGAAGAAGAGGTGGACAACTGGCTAGTTGGGTATTTGCTACAGAATGGAGACATTCATGAAGGTCTGTTTAAACTTTCAATTGATCTAAGTGAATTAGAAAATGAAGTTTTCAACATTCGAATCCGCAATGACATCAACGTCGCCCCCTTGAGAAGCTATATTGAAGAGAACTTGAAGTGGATCAACCACGAAATCCAACAGGCAAATGCATAAATCCTCTGTGTATCAATCCAGTTATTGAAGCGAGCTGCCCACAAAAACCAGTAGGGAAAGGCATGACCAACCAAACACAAAAATTACTTATACGTACCATCCCTGTAAGTGTATAGTGATAGTCCTTTCTTTATCAATCCAATTATTCCTTTTTTGAGTAGAAATCTATAGGCAAAAACCGATCTTCCCATTTCTACTTTTCAGGTAATTTACATTCTAGCGTGTCCAACTTCTTTCCACACTCCTATTTCTTGTACATATTTCTGTTATGGTCCGCGGGAGCCCCAATCCCAATCTATATGAAAAACACATTCACATTTCCAGGGATATGTAACAAACTATTATTTTTTTCATATATTCCAAATAAAACTATTCTTTTGTCTCATATATGTATGTCTTCCTGGATTTTTTATCTTCAGCTATGCTGAATGTGAAGTCATTTTGTTTATTTTATCTCTATTCTCTTTTTGTCTTTTTCAAAATAAAGTATGACATAAATCACTCACTCAAATTCGAGATATCATATTTCACACATATATATGTTTCTTTAAATTTCCAGGAATATGTAACACGTTTCATTTTTTTCCAATTTTCAGCCTGCCAGCTCGACAACCCACACTCCAAAAACTGCCTAAGTATGTAATCTGGGCTCCGTCACACTATATAGAAGGAGGGCTCCGTACATGCTCTATAAAAGTACATATTTCATATGTATAAAAGTAAATATCTACTTTAAAAAATTACGTTTTTGCTATGTACAATTTATTCTCTCCAGGAACCTATAGTTTAATACATTCCAATTTCTTGTATCCAGGAGCCCTTGTTTTAAAGAAAACTAATTCGGGAATGCTATTTATTTGGTCCTCCTGTCCACCGCCCTGTGTAACAGACATTGGTACTATATTTTTTGTACATTTGTCCACCACCGTGTGTAAAACCTATGTAAAGAAAAGTAATTCCCGAATGTTAAATTTTTGGGACACGAGCCCCTTGAAATTCAAATAGTCCGCAGGTCACATTATCAATTTGTACATCACGGAACTATCGGTGCTATTTGAAGTTCATGGAACAACATAAACTCGCTTTTCAGGTCCCCAACCCGAGAACCTACGATCCAAAAACTGGCTAAGTATGGAATGAGGGTTCCGTCTATGCTCTAATTCGGGAATGCTAGTTTTCCTCCCGCTCTTATGTGTTCCTAGATTTTTCATTTTCAAAATGGACTATGACATAAATCACTCACTCAAATTTCAGATATCAGATTTCACTTATATATATATATATATATATATATATATATATATATATATATATATATAT
>JASDQU010012798.1:396034-423423 GCA_032191745.1 Picea mariana
CCATTCCCGAAACCTCCCTCCCAGTTTTACCCCTTCCCCCATCCCATGAAGTTTCCCTTTCTTCTCAGGTCAATATATATTCCATGAGGTCAAAAACCATGGAGAATGCCCCTTCCTGTGGAGGTTTGTCCCTCGACCCTCCCCTTCTCTCTCATGATGACATAAAATCCATCCTCTCAAAAGAAAAAGAAAGAGCCACTGCGGAAATACACAAAGGCACCCAAGAGACCGTAACAAGGGCCCTTAGAGTAGGGACAACCCCTTCATCAAGGAAAAAATGATCTTCCTTTCCTTCAATGCGGGAGGGGTTGGGGGTGCCCCAAAGAAGCTAGCCCTCAAAATATTTCTCCTAAGACTAAAGTCAGACATAATCCTGATCCAAGAGACAATGTGTTCGGGTGAAAAAGGAAGAGAAATTTTCAACCCTTGGCTTAGGAATTGGTGTTTCAACTCAATTTACGCTTCAGGAGGCCTGCTCACTGGATGAAGCCCAAATTTCCAGGCTTTGTCCTCCTCTGCCGTTAGGTCTACAATTTTAGTCAAATTACAACGTAAGAATAACAATTTAACCTTCTAGGTGGTTAATATTTACGGTCCCTACTCTGATAGTACCTCCTTCTGGGAGGACTTGTTTTCTGCAAGCATTTTTCGTGACCCTCTTCTGGTGGCAAGGGGGGATATGAATCTTACCCTTTCCCTGCGGGAGGTTTGGGGAGCACACCCCAGGGCAGAAAAGCAAAGTGGTTTTTTACTATGCTTATCAGAGAAGGGAAGTTTGGTGGATGTTGAACCCGTGAAGCTCTCTCCCAGTTAGAGAAATTTCAGAACTGGTGACGAGGAGGTTGCAAAAAGATTGGAATGGTTCTTAGTTTCTGAATCTCTCCTAAATCTGGGCTAAAACTTTATATGAGGGGTAGAGGTGGGAGGTATTTCAGACCATCACCCTGTCTCCTTATATTGGTCTTCAGTATTTGAGTCACCTCCTTCCCCCCTTAAGTTCTACTAGTCTTGGCTGGTAGAGGAAGATTTCAAGAATTTGGTTCTCTCCTCTTGGGTCAAGCTTCCCCCCTAAATCCAACCCCTCTCATGGTGCAATTTGTAGCTAATCTTAAGACTTTGAAGAATTCCATCAAAAAATGCCCCCCTCAATGGAAGTCCAAGAGGTTTCGTCTCATCCGGGAGACTGAAGATAGACTTGTCGAGGTCCTTAGAAAACTGGAGGAGATCCCCCTTTCCAATGCAAAGTTAATAGAATTGAGAGAATTGGAGGACAAACGAATCAAGTGGCTCAAGACCGAAGAACAATAATGGCGTATTAAGAGCAGGGCTCTCTGGATAAAAGAAGGAGATAATGACATCAAGTTTTTTCATCAGTTTGGAACTATCAAAGAAAACTCAACACAATCTGGGAAATCAAGGATGAACAAGGAAATGTGGCAGTATCCTTTGAAAACAAGGAAAAGATCGGAGTAAATTTCTTCAACAATATTTTTGCATCCCCTCCTAGATGAACCATTCAATAAATATTGGAGGTAGTGAGAAAATTTCCTATTGTTTTCTCTGAAGAAATGAATTTATCGATGGATGAAGAAGTTACAGAACCAGAACTGATGGCGGCGTTGTTCTCCATGAAGAAGGGAAAAATCCCAAGCCCAGACGACATTACAGTGGAATTCTTTAAGGCTTTCTATGACCATTTGAAAAATTATTTGCTACTGGTGGTAAGAGAATCACAAAAGGAAGGAAGAATTCATGGACCTCTCAATGCCACCTCCCTCTGCCTTATCCCAAAATAACAATGCCCTTCTTCCTTTGAGGATTATAGACCGATCGCTTGCTGCAATGTTATCTACAAATTAATGTCTAAGAACATCTCTAGGATATTGAGACCGATGCTAAGTGATTTCATTGGGGAAGAACAATTTGGATTCCTCCACAACAGATAGATACATGATGCGGTTTCCATCACTCAAGAAGTGCTCCACTCTATTAAGAAAACAAACCTTAAGGAAGCCATCCTGAAATTGGACCTCTCCAAAGCATATGATCGAGTAAATTGGAATTTCTTGCATCTGGTCCTTATCCAAATGGGAATGAGATTAAAATTTTTCAATTGGATAATGGGGTGCATTCAAAGTGCTTCCTTTTCCATCCTTATCAATGAAGATCCATCTTGCTTCTTCAAAGCTTCTAGAGGACTCCGTCAGGGATGCCCCCTTTCTCCCTTTCTTTTCATGATTGCTGCAGAAGCACTAAGAAAACTGATAAAGGAGGTCATGTCGAATGGTCTCCTCAGAGGAATTGCAGTCTCTGAATCAGAATCAGTAACACACTTGTTAGTCATAGATGACATCTTTTGCAAATTTTTTGGTTCTCAGAGGAATTTGAATGTCTTTAAAAATATTTTAAACCTCTTTTGTAGCGCCACGGGAATGAAAGTAAATATGGAGAAATATTATCTAGTTCTTAATCACTGCGTGGATGCTAAAGAATCCTCCATCTCCAACACCTTCCCCTCCCAAAGGAAACCTCTCTCTAAAGGAATCAAGTATCTGAGCTTCAACTTAAAACCAGACAATTATAGGAAAGAAGACTAGAGTTGGTTAATTAGAAAAGTCGAGGCTTGAATATCCATCTGGGTCAATAGATTCCTTTCCAAAGGAAGAAGACTAGTGTTAATCAAAGCAGTCTTAGAAGGAATCCCTGTATATTGGAAGTCAATAGCGACAATTCCTAAGGGAGTTTTAGATCGTATTTGTCGTATAAGTGTTTGATTTTTATGGGTGGGATAGAAATCTCCTAAAGGATCTCATCTGGACAATTGGAAATCAATCACAACACCTACAGAAATGGGTGGTTGGGGGTTAAAGAACATTGGAATTTTTTCTCAAGCCCTAGCGGGTAGGAATATTTGGAGACTAACCCTGCGAAACACCCTACAGGTAAGAGTTTTGAACTCGAAGTATTTTCCCAACCTATCTATCTCTGAATGGTTTCAAGAGCCTACAAAATTTTCCAAAGGCTCAATTGTATGGAAATATCTTGTGGAAGCCTTCCCCCTAGCTGGTAAATGGATGATATGGCACATTGGAAATGGGGAAAAGGTGAGACAAGGAGAAGACCCATGGTTGGGAGCAAGAAACAACTACAAACTCTCCCCTCCTTTACTTCAATTTCTCAAGGATAAAAACCTCCATTTCCCGAGTGACCTAAACAAAGGTTATCCCTAGATTTGAGAGAGCCTAGATTTGAGAGAGACTGGGTTGCAAGAATGCATAATCCTTTGATATCACTTTAGAATTGTGAGACGAATGGGACTCATTTATCTCCCTTTTATGCAAAAATTTCATCTCTCTAGATAGAGACTTTGAAGACTCTCTATGCTAGTCAAAATACCCACATAACGACTCATACTCAATAAAATTTGGCTACAAATCTTGGCTAGAAGATAACTCCGTGACACACCCAAAATGGTGGTGGAAACCCTTGTGGAAAATTAAAGCTCCTCCTAGATTTAAATTGACGTTATGGATAACACTAAACAATAAATTGTTGACATGGGATAACTGCCTTAGGAGAGGATGGTGTGGACCCAACATATGTACTCTTTGCAAAGAAAATCAAGAAACCATTACTCATCTATTTGTCTCTTGTCCCTATGCATGGAAAGTTGTGCAGTTAATAAAAGATCAACTAAAATCCAAGGCCAATTGAGACCATGGATCCATAGAAGACTGCTTAATATCTTGGATCCAAGATAGATCAATATCCTTGTATACAGGTCTTCCAGAAATCATGATATCAAACATATGGTGGGCCAGAAAAAATGATGCTTTTAAAGATAAGTTTGTCCCTCTAGAGGTCTCTGCAACAATCTCACTTGGTTAGGTAAAATAGTTCAAGGCAGAGCTTGGGGAAAGTAAATCTCGGATAGTAATCCACCCTCAAATTGATTATGCCATCCCATGGGGTTTCTTCGGCGGGGCCAGTCAAGGACACCCTCCTTCCTATGAAGTGGGGGTGGTTTTGTTCATCAGTCACAACCACTATATTCACATCAGATATGCACTAGGGGGTAGAACAAATAACAGAGTGCAACTTATAGCTCTATGGACCCTCCTGGAAACTGCAAAACAAAAAAATGTGTCAAAGCTATAAGTTTTCGGTGATTCCAAGTTGGTGATCGATTGGGCAAGAGGTTGGCCTCACTGCTAAGAGACATCAATCTTACCTTCAGAGACTTTGAATGGCTTTCCTTCTAGAAAATTTTGAGGGAGCTGAATACAAAGGCAAATGAACTCTCAAAGGAAGCATTGAAACTTCATAAAGGAGCCTTCAGTTTTTACGAGTTCTTTGAAGGAACAGAAACTGAAGCAATGTAATTTCGCCTCTTAAGAAGTCTCTTTTTCTTTTTTGTAAGGCTGTATATGTTTTTGGATAGATGGAACAAATTGTAGAAGTTTTTTTGAAAAATGCCTTTAAAGGTCTGTTTTGAAGTAGACAAATGTATAGGTTGTATAGCTCTTGAAGAAAGCCTACCAAGGCTTGGCATGAAAGACTGCAACATGTATATTCTCCTATGAATATAAAAGTTTTTTTTCTTTTGGAAAGAAAAAACAATCATCTTATTTATTTATCTTATGTAAAGTAGATTCAATTTTAAATTTTATATAAAATTAATAAGAGTATATATAAGTATATTAACATAAATTTATTTTAATTTGGGATCTTTTAAGTATCAAGAGATTTGCATTTAAATTGTTTGTTCATTCTTATTTGTGCTTAATAAATTTGCAGTTAAGATACATTTACAATGATTTATGGATTCAATGTTATTGCGATAATTAAAGAATTACGCTGAAAGCTTAATACTTGGTATATATAAAATATATATTTAATATTTAATAAATTTATTATTTGTTGTCTATTCAATTGTACAACAACGTGTATAAATACACGTACATGAGTAGAGTCACGTATTTTTGTCTAACATTAAAAGTAATAATTATTACATTAATGATTTAATTAGTAATTAATAGCATTGTAATATACACAAGGTATATTACATAGACACATCTGTAAAAAACTCATATTCATACTGGTTTCTAAGGTATATCCCAACATAAGGGGTGGCAGGTGTGTGGGGATAATTCTTGATCCTGAAAGAAACACATAAAACACCTTCAAGTGGGGATCAAGTAGAGCTTCAAACAACCAAGTAGAGGCATTAACATTATTTTATGGATTGAGGATTATCAATGAAAAATATATTAAAAAAAAATTGTAATACATATTTAATCATCGAGTTGATGCGAAGAGCCTCCTCCCCGAGTGATGACAATTTAATAAGGACTATCAAGAGAATTGGAAGGCAAGTCATCCAATTTAAAAGTGTTAAGTTCTTCCGCATCCCAAGGATGCTCAACCACACAGTAGATAATGTAGACAACAAGGTTGTCCTTTCGAATTACGACAATTTACGATTAAAAAGTGGGATTGTATTTTTACCCATCCCCTACGTATCAAACTATAGTAATGAAATGACGTCCTTGCATGATATACAATTGGCATGTCAATACACATGGAAAGGTTAATTACCATTCATGGGGATCAAAGAGCATACAGTGTGCGGTACCCTCACACACTTGAAGGTTAATGTGGGATCAGTCACAACAATTGCTCAAGAGGATTAATTTTATTACAAGTGGAATAATGGCTCTTGGTGCAGGTTTATTGTTTAAGGATTTGTGGAGTTTTCTCTTGAATTATCTTTGTGGGATCCTCATCTTGGTAATTTTTAAGGTTTGTGCTCCTTTGGCCCTAATTCTTGAGCAATTGGTGGCTTTGTCTCCGACTTTTATTTTTGGGGCTCATATTTTTGTTGGTTTGGTGGCTCAGATCCATGCAGTTTGGGTCATATTGGTCAATGTGGTTCATGCTCTTTAGTTTTTGGTCCAAGTGGCTTAGTTTGGCTTGGTTGTCCCGAGTTATATTATGTGGTGTCTTTGGTATGGCGGTGCTTTTTTCTCTAGAATCCCCATGATTCCTCTCAACTCGAATTTGCTAAAGGTTAACATTTTGTCCTTCTTCTTCGTTTCCGAGGGAATGTTGGTTTGTGAACTTAGGCTTGCTAGTTTAAATGTTGTGAGTGGAGATAAAGGTTATGTTTAGGTGTTATGTTGAGATATTGAAATGGATAATGGGAATTATGGTTTTTCCCAATGTGTGAAACTACTAAAATTCACAGAGTTTTAAGAAGACAAGAGGATTATATCATTGATAATAGGAACTCAATCTTTTTAATTGCCAGTAGAATGCACTACCATGAAGAGACTATAAATTATGAAGCTACCTTCATACTAGAAACCCTACACAATCAAAGCAAACAATTTGAGGACCTTCAAGCTAAGTGAAATGTTCTCCAAAATCTGGTTGTGGGACTGGTAAGAAACAATACTAACTAATTTCAAGAAAGCAATCATGGTGTCCATATTTCCATTAGTGTGTTTGATAAATTGAATCATTGGTATATTAGTCCTAACACAATCCATGAAACTCAACTAAATCAAATGATATATTGTCAATTGGGTCTACAGTTGAGGAGGTTAAAGAATATGCAACAATACACCAACAATATGGGGATGTGGAATGTTGAATGTGGACTAGAACTCCATGACCAGTGCAGAGAGCTAAGAGGAGCTTACAATTATCATGATTTTATTTAGTAATAATGTATAATGTTTTTTAAAAATTGGTTGATATTAGGAGTATTTGTCAAAATCTATACTTGTACTAGTTTTCATAAAGGCGTAGTCTAAACATTCTACATTTTTTACTTTTTCTGGCGATTATCACCGAAATCCAAAAATGCGATTGTTGTCAAAATCATAATTTTCCAGTGTTCAAATCGTGTTTTTGAATGCATAAATTGATTCAACACGCTCAAAAACCCCAGGGCACCCATTATATGCAATCTAAACCACTGAAATATAGAATTCCAACTATTTTTCTAAATTTCTAACCAGTTTTTGGACGAAATCTATTGAAAACAATTCCCAGGAAAGAGTAAAAACGTAGAACGTATATACTACGCCTTTCATAAATCCTTCGCGAATGATTATTTTGTCTTCAAAGATAGTCTCTCAAATTTTGGACAATTCTCAGAATGTTTGGTTGGACAATTACTTTCTATATGTATTGTCATGATGATCAATGCAACTGCAACTATTTTCTAATAGAAATAGATCTATTCTTATTTTTTTTAAGTTTATTCCAACATTATATTTTATAGAAAATCCATGATTTTAATGTAGAGACTCTCTACTCAAGGGGTCTAGGTTTTAATGATATAAAAGTTCCAAAGACCGAGGAAGAGAAAGCAACTACGAAGCCCTAGCTTTGTATGTTGCGAAACCCTACCTCTCACAGTTGCAGTGTCTGCGGATAAGTCGACAGACTAACACAAGGCCAAAGCACCTAAGCTCTGGAAATGGATCCAGGGGAAGGGGTGAAACCCCCCTCATATAGAAATGTCATAGAAAACGACTGTGCAGGGCTAAGATCTAAGCGACTGAACTTTGAGCTGCTGCCCCACCTGCGCAAACAGATCTTGACTAATGAGCAAGGTTTAAGCAAGGAAATGGAGGTAGAGATGAGCACGTCTCATCCAAAGGTGTCTCGCAGATGGGAGCCAGGGAAATGCATCTTCCAATCTGATAAACCGCCCAGATATGTCATCAACTCGAGCAGGGTAGGGGAACACACTTAGTTTATGAAAGAGCATGCCCTAATCGAGAAGTTTTTGGGTCTCTAGCCCTCAGAAAGAGACCTCATGCGTTGAATAAAAACTTGGTGGAATATGAAGGGAGAATATGAGGTCCAACTTAGCTCCAAGGGTTTCTTCACGATTATCTTCTATAACCTGGAGGACGAGGACCAAATCTTCGAAAATGGACCCTATTTTTACAACTTTGCAAGTCTCTTCCTTTGATTTTAGACGGATTGCTTCAACCATGAGAAAGAATATTTTACTATGGCATTAGTCTGGATCTGCCTCTACTCTTTACCCCAAGAATTATGGCTTGAAGAAATACTCATGGGCATAGGAAACACAATAGGGCACTATGTAAAATATTTAGAGGCAACAAAACAAAGGAAACACACCTCATACGCCTGCATATGCATCTACATGGATATCTCACAGGCCCTAATGGGTTCAATTACTATCGAATACCAAGACGAGGAATGGATCTAGACCATCGACTATGATCACATCCCCTTCCATTGCATGAAATGCCATGAGCACGATCACCTCTTTCGTGACTTCCCTCCCAATAACCAAAACCCAAAGACAAGAGAAGGAAAACAAAATGATGGATTTATGCAGGTCACAGGAAGGAAAAAACAACCCCCCAAGAAGCACAATCAAGAGGGCACCCAAAATATCCCCACCAACAACTCTTTCAATATCTTAAATCAACTCCCAAAAGAAGAGGAAGTGGAAAATCTGCATAAAAAAATAACTAGGACAAGGATAAAGGAAAAGCCAAACTGCAGTCTGAGCTAGTTATAGAACAGATCCAAGAAACAAACCCCTCAAATTGGAAGAATGAGGAGAAAATATTAGAGGATGGGGGAGACACAGTCATGCAGTTGGAGGATCAAGATCTGGATGACATTGACCTAGATAAACTTTAATAAGCCGTCAAAAAGGAGTTGCAAACCATCCCCGTCGAACAACTAAGAAAGGTTCATAAAGTATTCGTTGATTCCACCGTAGGAGAAATTTCATGACTACGTATATCCTCTGATCTAGCAATAGACCCTAGGCGTACCCCTCGTGAAGGCAAGCGACGAGGCCAGAAATCAACACATCAACCAATCAAAGAGGTAGGATATTATATACTGAACTCGAGATAAATCCATCGTCTCACGGAAGGTTACTTCTCTCTCCCACCCAACTCTTTATGATGAAGATCATCACTTGGAACATCATAGGACTCAATGGAAGGTCCAAACAAAGGATCCTTCGAAATAGTATTCTTGCAGAGAATCTAGACATTCTCCTTTTACAAAAAACTAAATGTGTCAGGGAAGCAAGAGAAGCAATATTTCATAGATGCTGGAGGCATTGTAATTCAATTCACATAGACTCGAATGGCGCAGTAGGGGGTCACACAATTTTATGGAACCCTGTCTCAGTCATCATTGACCAACCTTTTTCCATATTTGGCACACTCATAGTCCATTTTCGAGCCTTGGGATCCAACAAGGATGGCATGCTCACAAACGCATATGGTCAACAAAGTGCCCAGGACAAGGACCTTTTCCTACAAAGGATATCCACCATAAGTGCATTGATCGGTCCTGTGCACTAGATAGTTGGGGGAGAGTTCAACATCATTCTTACATTGGAAGAGAAGAGTGGAGGCACAAAGCGACTGGAACATGGCAGTGGTAAGTTCTCAACGCTTATAGACCAACTCAAACTCATTGACATAGAAACCATAAATGGAATCTTCACTTGGTCAAATCGGAGATCTGTTCCCCAACACATTGCCTGTAGATTAGACCACTTTCTCATTTCAGAATCCATAATGATGAAGGATCTAGTGTTAGAAGCCAATATTCTCCCAAAATTAGGCTTGGACCACTGACCAGTTTCCCTCTGGCTAGACACAGGAGAAACTCCCAAGTTCAAACCCTTCCGTTTCAAAAAATTCTGGTTCACTCACCTGGATTTTTAGGAACTCTCTCAAACCTGGTGGAGGCAGGCTGAGATCTCCCATGACACAAGCATGTACAAGTTCTAGCAGGGACTGAGGAATTTCAAAATGAAGCTAAAAAACTGGAACAAAAATGTCTTTGGCAACATCTTCCAGGCCAAAAAGGAGATTGAGAAACACCTTGAGGAATTACAACATGAATTCATTCTGTAGGGGCAGACACTAGATTCTGCAAGCGAGGAAGAAAATCTCCAGACAGAGCTTGAGGAATGACAAAAATAAGAGGAGATACTCTGGAGAAAAAAAATCCAAAGTACAATGG
Organism: Picea mariana; assembly: GCA_032191745.1. Taxonomy (NCBI): domain Eukaryota; kingdom Viridiplantae; phylum Streptophyta; class Pinopsida; order Pinales; family Pinaceae; genus Picea; species Picea mariana. Next base: position 406,082 of record JASDQU010012798.1, read on the forward strand.
CTAAAGGAGGGAGAGAGAAACACCAAGTTTTTCCATCGCTCCATGGTGCATCAGTGATACATCAATAGAATCACCAAGCTGGAGGACGCTCAAGGAAACCACATTTTGGACCATGCAGGCATATAATCAGAACTGGTAAGTTACTACAAATACCTCTTATCATAACCCATTATGGACAAAACTCATGCTATAAGCAAGATAACCCGACACATCCCCTCCCTCATCACAACGAAACAAAATGAGGCACTAATGAGGTCGATCACACAAGAAGAAGTGGACCAAGAAATCAAAGAAATGCCTCTGGGGAAGGCACCAAGTCATGATGGCTTCACAACAAAATTCTTCCACTATTGTTGGCCGATGATCTGGGAAGAAGTTTGGCAAATCATTGAGGAATATCGCTCCTCGGGGCAGGTCCTTTCGGCCTTCAATGCCACTTTCCTCACGCTAATCCCAAAGGAAGAATGGATTACCCACCCAAAGCAGTTTCACCCCATCTCTCTATGCAATGTAATCTAAAAAATCATCACAAAGTTAATATCTTTGAGGCTCAAACTCGTCCTTCCTTTCATCATCTCCAAGGAACAATCAGGCTACGTAGAGGGGCGCCAAATCATGGGGTGTCCTATCAGAACCCATTATGGACAAAACTCATGCTATAAGTAAGCAAGATAATCTGACACATCCCCTCCCTCATCACAACAAAACAAAATGAGGCACTAATGAGGTCGATCACACAAGAAGAAGTCGACCAAGCAGTCAAAGAAATGCCTCTGGGGAAGGCACCAAGTCATGATGGCTTCACAACAAAATTCTTCCACTATTGTTGGCCGATGATCCGGGAAGAAGTTTGGAAAATCATTGAGTAATATCGCTCCTTGGGGCAGGTCCTTTTGGCCTTCAATGCCACTTTCCTCACACTAATCCCAAAGGAAGAATGGATTACCCACCCAAAGTAGTTTCGCCCCATCGCTCTATGCAATGTAATCTAAAAAATCATCACAAAGTTAATATCTTTGAGGCTCAAACTCGTCCTTCCTTTCATCATCTCCAAGGAACAATCAGGCTACGTGGAGGGGCATCAAATCATGGGGCGTCCTATCATAACCCATTATGGAAAAAACTCATGCTATAAGGAAGATAACCTGACACATCCCCTCCCTCATCACAACAAAACAAAATGAGGCACTAATGAGGTCGATCACATAAGAAGAAGTGGACCAAGCAGTCAAAGAAACGCCTTTGGGGAAGGCACCAAGTCATGATGACTTCACAATAAAATTCTTCCACTATTGTTGGCCGATGATCCGGGAAGAAGTTTGGAAAATCATTGAGGAATATCGCTCCTCGGGGCATGTCCTTTCGGCCTTCAATGCCACTTTCCTCACACTAATCCCAAAGGAAGAATGGATTACCCACCCAAAGCAGTTTCACCCCATTGCTCTATGCAATGTAATCTAAAAAATCATCACAAAGTTAATATCTTTGAGGCTCAAACTCGTCCTTCCTTTCATCATCTCCAAGGAACAATCAGGCTACGTGGAGGGGCGTCAAATCATGGACAACACCATTTTAGCACACGAGGTGATACACTCACTCAAATCAACTTGCACCCAAGGTATGATAATCAAACTGGACCTCTCAAAGGCTTTTGATAGAATCAATTGGCAATACATGTGCTCCCTTCTTGAGGCCTTTGGCTTTGACAAGTCTTGGATAGACTGCATCATGAAGCTCACTCATTCAACCTTTTTTTTCCATTTTGGTCAATGGAGTGCCCTCCCAACCTTTCTCCCCTACTAGGGGAATTCACTAGGGGGACCCCCTATCCCCTTTTCTTTTTGTCATTATGGAAGAAGGCCTTGGCCGTTACATAAAAGCCTCGATTGGGGATAGTTCTATCAAAGGCCTACCCCTCCATAATCTCCACCCAACAACATCTCATAGTCAATTCGTGGATGACACCTTACTATTGTGTTGTTCCTGAGATTAAAATTAAGGCTCAAAGAGTAATGTCAGGCATCAGGAAATTTAAAGAGATTGTTTTTAAAGAGTGGTGTTTCTACCTTTAGTTATATAAGAAAATATCCTTAAATGAAATTAATAATAGGACAGTACAGAGGCCGTATTTCGTTGTCCGAGTCACAATTATAATATCAGATGGTGTGGGAGAAACTTACAAAACTGTTAAACAAAGCAAGGCATCAATTACTGAAGATTCTCACCTTGTTGCAGTAGAAGAAAAGTGGATAGTGCACCCTTGAACATGATATAAAATGTGGCGATTCATGTAGCTTGCAGGTCTTGTATTACTTACAACAATTACAGAGGAAAAACTGCTCACTTAATGAATTACTGATAAAATATGATTACAATAGTTGTGATACTAAGTTGCAATTAATCACTTATCAAGGAATTATACAAGGAAATTCAGAGATATGGAATTATAGGAGAAACACATAACTCAAACTAAACATAATTTGGAATCTCTGTGTTCACTTGTTATTAATAGTAAAAAATGAGAGTTTTCTCTATTACATCCAGCAAGAAGCAGTGCCTAATAGATCTTGAATCTATGTATTTATACAAAACTGTCACAACTCAAAACAGTTGGACTTCTCATAATAAAGATAGCATACATTTGAATAAGACAATGGAATGTGAAATCTGATGAGTTATGCTGGCGTCTTCCTATGTCTCTTCATCTTCTGGCAGAAACGTTTCCTTTCCTTATCCCTTTAGGCTGGACACATCCGTCGTCTGATCTTCTTAATAATTCATCATGATGTCCTGGTTGTTGTAGCTTTGTTTCCATCTATCCTTCCAACTATGTTTAGAAATGCAGTGACATTTTCTTACTTGCTCCCAACTGTGCTTTCTTTTTCATGCTCTATACATCGGCTGCATTTATCTAATAATTCCACCACAAGTCTTGAAGGCTCAATTGTTTCATTCACCTCGAAAGTGTATAAATTCCTCTCTACCCGAGGTAGATTTTCTTGGATCCTTTTCACCTTCTGAGCTATGGCCTGGGACTGTGAACTTGGATTCACTAACCATCTATTAATCTTAAGAAGATCGATCTGGTTCATTTCTTGAATGGTTGCTAGAGTTTCTTCTTTGTTCTTTCTAGAATTATGCTGGTTCATTTCAATATCGATTTGCCCCAGGGCCTCCATGATACTGCTTCCCTCAAACTCAATGAGTCTTCTGTCTAATGATGATAACGTTTATTGGAAAGCGTCCTTTACCTCCCAGGCTAATTTCTTTCTCTCTACCAAATTCGTTTCCCACACCTTCAGAGCCATATCACCTCTTATTTGTTCGGAAGGGGAAAGCTGAGGAAAATCAGGGACATTCTCTTTATGTGCCAATATGATGGCCTCTTAAAATCCAGCTCGGGCTGAGCGAGCTTCTCTTTCATTGATATAGACATCCTTCAAAGCAAGGTCTACTACCTGGTAGCATTTCTGGATGGCATCAACCTTCATAAAAAGATCATGTTGGGCCATTTCCAGTTTTTTCGTTTATTTCCAGTGCTTGAGTCTGGAAGGTCGAGATATCTATTGAATTACCTTTAGTTAAGTTTAATCTAGCTTGAAATTTCCCTATTATTTCATCACCCCGAGTGATCATTCCGCGGTTGGCCTGTGAATTTCGATGGAGCTCCTCGAGGTTAGCCTGCAGCTGTTGGATTTGCTGCTGGTCATGAATTCTGATTTGCTCAAAGTTTTGTCTCATCTTATTCCCTACAATCTGTTCCCTGGCCAATAATTGATCTTGCAACTGCCCCACCAATAATCTTTTCTGTCTTAGTTGCTCTGCCAAATTCTCCACAGAACATTGATTAGCAGTGGCAAAGGCACCCAATGAACCTGCAACTTCTTTCGCAAATTTTGAATCATTGTGATTATTTCCGTCATACAACATCCTCTACCTTTTGGTTATTACTCTATCCTTCTGGTGTGATTCTCTTTTGACGATGGCCCTCCATTTCTTACTAAAAAATAAATCTGAAGGAGGCATTTCTTCAAGTGAGATAGAGGTAAGATCACTTACAAAAATGATTTTGGAACTAGGATTTCTAAAGCTAGACTACAGAGCTGTCAATGATGTAATAGTACCGATATCTGTAGATTGTTGTTTCTCTACTGTATTGGCAGCAGGTGTGGCTGGTGTCAAAGAAGATGCATATGTTTGTACTTTCTTTAGAAAGGCTTCGAGCTGAGACTTTGCCTCAGGGCCTAGTGGACTTGATAGTGAGGCTTCTAATTCTTATGTCAAAACCTTGGAGCTCTTTGGGGTTTCTTCAATATTATGCTTACTAGAGTGTCCTGGTTCAAAACCTGGAGGCATAGATTCCTGTGTAGGAGGAGCGACTATCGAATCTCCTTGTAGCACTTTTGGAAAACTGTTTCGCTCGTGTCTTTGGAAACTAAGGAAACCTGCTTGTTGGTCTGGAGGCAGGGTTTGAAATCTATCCTGCACCTCTTCGTAGGATCTAACTCCCCTGAATACTTCGTCATATGGGGAGTCTTCATGTACATATCACCTCATGTTGAATTGGGCCAGGTGATTTTCCACAATCTTATGTGGATCATGCCTTTTTAACTCAATGTCAACCAATTTGACATCTTCTAAAGGCGCAACCTCCACTTTGGAGTGACCAAAATCTAAAAGTGAAAACATGCCAACCTGGATAGGGAAAGTTGGCCATACCTTTTTCTGGGCTGCCTTCAACTCTTTGTTGATGCCTCCTGTTACTGTCTGGTAAGCTACTTCCCTGCACACTAGTTGGTTTGGTAAGAAATGCGAGAGAGCATGGGGAGGAACTGAGCATCCAAAGATCCTGATATAAGAGAAGTTTTCTTCAATGAACCAATCTGCTAGTTTGCACAGATTTCCCATAATCCTGTCAGAAATCCGAGGAGGTGGGTGACCCTATAGGGCTATATGAACAGGCACCACTACATTGTGGAAGATTTCGTAAAAGAAATCTTTGGCTTTTTCCTCCCACAACTTGGAATGATAGAAGTGAATAGGCTCTGTACTGGTTGGGGTCCAGCTCCAATTCATCAATGGGAACGGGGTCATGAAACAAATGGCGTCCATGACATACACAAACATATAGAAAGGGGTGGGCTGCCCCTTTGATTTAGCCATTTTTTATTCAGTAATTTATTTGCCCAGGTTATCTGATAACATATTGGCCCAATTAAAAGTGTAGCCCTCAGCTACCTCGTGCATTATAGATACCCATTCCACCGGGAAATGAGTAGGACTCTTTTTCCCGAACAATCTACAGAGCATCATGGCTACATAAATCATGTGAACGTCCAACGACGCTGTGGCATACATACCATGAGCATCATCCCTGAACTTCTTTGGGTGCCCCCACCAGGACTTGATTATATCAAGATAACTATTGTCGTATTGTATTCATTCACTTTTCTCAAACTCCAACATAAATGCAACATTGTAATTATATTTAGGATTGGGAGATAGCTTGTACATTACTTGGAGGTGTTCCGGTCGAAAATAACCAACGACAACTTTCTGGTGGTTGGTGATGCTTCTGGTTTGGACATCGATGTTTTCCAAGGCCCAACTTATCATATCGTTATACAACATGAGTCTCGGTTGTGCAACTATCTTGTGTAGCTCTGACCGAGATATCTCTCCGAGCTTAGCTTCATGAGTATCTTCTTCTTCATCACCATAATCTTCTGGACAATTTATGATCTCATGTTCCAGAACTTCGAACACCTGTGTCCAAGATTTAACATTCTCTATGGCTCGCGGTGTGGTGTCCGACATAACGTCCACATTTGGATTTGAACCTTCGCCAGCCGCATCATGAGGCTTCTTCATCATTTTCCATGGTGCCATGACTATCAAGAGAACAGAATGAGGTTACCTGTTGCAGAGGAAATGTGTGAGCTTCTCAGTCAGATAAAACTTGCTACTTTGTGGAATGTGAAAATGAATTCAAAATCCAAGTGCTTTTATTCAAATTAGATACATTGATTTTCGTATAGCTTCACTGACGAAGAATTTATTAACTTTAATGGAAAAAAACTACTTGGCGATTCACACTCCACGTTTGAATCATTACCATTAATTAGTCATAAATGCCATTAATATTCGACGGTTCGTGTTCAAGAGCTTTAGGTGAGATAGAGTTGGAATTTCCTGAATCCCGAATCCACGAAAGGTTAATCCCGAGATAATCACTTTAATCATGTTTAATAAGGTGTGTTATCTTTAAGTGTTTCGGGAGTTCAGACTTCGAGAAATTTAAATGCGTCTCGAGAAGAAATCCCTGAAACCCGAAACTGCGAAGTGATTAATTATCTGATAATCACTTTTAAGTTTTAATTAATCATATTTAACCTTAAGTGCTTTCAGAAATTCAGACTTCAGAGATTTTAGGATATGATGAAGGGTAAACATCCAAACCCCAAAGTGCGAAGTCATTAATTATCGCTTGACCATGATTAACTTAATTAAGTAAAGTTTAATACTTTGGCATTTTAGCGCTTCGTGGATTTGCGAATTAGTTCTTTGTTATATTTCCGAAGGGTCATCTCCCGTAGTGACGTGTCATAGATGACGTCATTCCAGATGACATTTCAAGAAAAGGGAGGTGCCACGTGTTACTTAGAATCGTATGAATCTTCAAACGAAAATATCAGAAATGGGTTCCACGTGTCAACTCAGGGAAGACTTAAAAGATACACATGTACTATGACTCGTGTCCTTTAAAGGTTTAGGAAAAGTGATGAACGAACACTTTCGGGTTTCAGGGCTTTTATCATTAAGACTTATCGAAACGCCTGAAGCGCGAAGCTTTAAAGCAACCTTTAGTGATTTACCTCTTTAATAATTAGGCAGCTCCAAAACTCCAGAGATATTAGGTTCGTTTGATCAAATGGAAGAACTTCATCAACAACAGATATCACGTGCGCCTTATTACTAATTAACCAGAAATGAATTTGATTTAAAATTCGAAAGTTATTTTCTAAGTTATCGTTTTGGGAAAGATTATATTTTCATGAAGTGGAGAATGTAAAGCTCAAAAGTTTAGAATTGTATGTGTTCCAACATGTTGAATACCCCCACAACCCAAGAGGCCAAAAAAATCAAGTCCATCCTCACAGATTTTGTTGATGCTTTGAGGACCTCCCTCAATCTTGAAAAATCCCAACTTTTTTCCTTTAACACCCCGCTGGCGGTCCAAACCCACATCTCCAAACTTTTGGGTATCCCCAGGAGCTCCGTTCCGTCCAATTATCTTGGAATCCCCCTTACAACTGCAACCACTTGCAACATCTCCTAGGACAGCCTCCTGCTATCCATCTCCAATCGACTAAATAATTGGACCTTTAGATCTCTCAATCTTGCAGCTAGACTAGTCCTTCTAAAATCGATTCTTCAAGCTCTCCCAACCTACCTCTTTACAACCTTTGCAGCACCACAATCAGTTGTAAAATCTATCATAAATTTTCAACAAAACTTTCTTTGGAACAGACACCATCCTGACAAGAAACGGGCTCTAGTTGGTTGGGACAAAATCTGCCGCCCGAAATCCATAGGTGGACTGGGTCTAAGGGATACGAGAAATCTTTAACACATAATGGGGGCCAAAATTTAGTTTTGTTGGCTCAAAAAACCCACGGAGTTATGGGCTAGAATGTGGAAGCAAAAATATGCACCGACCACCAACGAGGACCTCCTGATCAGACTAAACGACAAGATACAAGGCTCCAATATATGGAATGCAGCTTGGTGCAACCGCCCTTTAATACAAAAACAAGGTTTCTGGGAAATTCGCAATGGAGAGGTGTCTCTATTCTGGCCAGACTCTTGGAAGAAATTGCCACCTTTGTACTCAGTAGAAGAGCTACGCCCCCTCCACCAAAAAATGCAATTCAGGGATCCACTTCATGTAAAGGATTTGTGGCAGGCAAATTCTCAACATCACTCCTAGTGCATCTAGAAGACTTCGCCTCATGAACTCAATATTCTAGAGGACAATGATACACAACATTGCTGTGAAATAGCCACTCAGTGGAAGATTCGTATCAGTGAAGGACCAAATATCCTCAAGTGGGGATACTCTCCAACAAGAAACTTCTTGGTAAAGGAAGCCTACTACCTTCATGAAAACTACCACTTGTAACCAAAAGGGCACGTCTAGAGCATTATCTTGAATTCTAAACTTTGGCCAAAGATCTCAATTTTCCTTTGGCTAATGGCTCAAAATCGCATCCTCGCCTGGGAAAATCTCTGGAAGCGGGGCTTTGTAGGATCGTCGATATACCCTCTCTTCCAGCAACAAGAGGAAACAATGGAGCACATTTTAAATCAATGCCCTCATAGTGGGGAAATCTGGGATATGGCAACCCAAATAATGCGTTGCTTTAAGAGAAACATAGATATTATTGTAAGAACTATAAAAAATTGGGGACTGAACACTTATCAGAGCCCAATCTTAAACCGTATCTAGCAACTGCTATCGGGGTTCATTGTTTGGCTTATCTAGAAAGAATGAAACAAAAGAATATTCCACTCCCAATCCTCTCCCCCCTCACTACCTGGGAAATGATCATGACTCTTATTCGAGTAACCATTAGAGCCGCCCATTGGACACATGAAGACCTTCAATGGAGTCGACACATGAAGACCTTTAATGGAGTCCCTCGGAAAGCCTCATCTCATCTTGGCAGTTGAATCTCCCTGACCACCCACTCCAAACCCCCCCTCTTCTTACCATTCATACTCACATCCCCTCCTCTTGGTTCCCCCCCCTCAAGGATTTGTTAAAATAAACTTTGATGACTCTTCAAAAGGAAATCCAGGCCCAACAGGATTTGGTGCCATGCTATGAGATAGTTCTGGAAGAATTCTACACATCATAGCAGACCACTTGGGACTCAACAAAAACAATGTAGTAGAACTGTGGAGTCTCATCGAGGGAATAAAACTGGCTACCTGTTATAACATAAATCAACTCATAGTGGAAGGGGAATCCTAGGTGATCATCTCATTGGTTTCAGAAATCATCCATGGTTCTAATCCAGCTAAAGTCTCCCCAAGATGGAGACTTATGAGCATGCTTGAAGAGTTCATTACCCTCCTGCAACCCACCCTCACTCTCATTCCCTCGCATGTGAAAAGAGAAGCCAAAAAAGTAGCAGATCACTTGGCCAACGAGGGCGTCATCTCAAAGGAGGAGAAAATCCAAATGGATGCTCGAATCTCCCTAGATCCTCGGTTGTTTCTCCAGTGCATGGAAATCACTCAACATGATTGCCCTCGCCTGGATGGGGTGCCACATAGCCAACATGTAATTCCATGACTTAACTGCGCCTGCCGCTGCCCTCACATCCATTTCTCATAGGGAGTGAAACATTCAAAGCTCATTAGAGCAGACAAGATAACTCCCTCGCACAGGTTTAATGGCTCCTTCAGTGCAGCAAGGCTGGTAGACGACGATGGGTACGAGAGGCATGCGCAAGGTCCTTTTAGCTCCTTTGGCACCCCTCCACTATCTCTGGGTATTTTATGGCTCTTTCGATTCGGTTCAGATCTTGTGTTTTGTCTTTGCTCCTGTCGTTCTTCCTGCTCTGCAAATTTTTAGGCTGCTCAGAGTTTGTATCATCTCCACCACCATGCCACGAGAGCGTGGCAAGCCCAAGAGAGGGCCCTCTTGGTATAGCTACGCTGTCAGGCAGTGAAGACTTCGTAGACTCGCCCAGGCATTTTCGACCTCTCTGATCCGTCAGGATGGGGGAATGACGAGCCTCTAATGGCCATTGTAGAAGAATAGATTCCAATAGAGCCAATTATCATTCCACCAGTCTCTCTTATGTATACTGTTCCACACCCCCATGACCTGCCTAGCACTAGCCATTTCGTACCCACTGCAGCTTGTACCTCGGGCTGGGCGACCTTTATAGTTCAAGAAGAAATCCTGTCGACCGACCGCCCAATGGAGAGCCCCCCACCTCCCTCATCACCTCCAGACCGGGACTCACACTCCACTTGTCTCCTTGTGCTAGAACATTTGGAACTCATCTTTGAGATGCGTAGGGATATGCAAGATTAGCGACACATGCATACCCTTCTCAACAACCATCTCGATAGTCTGTACGATGTGCTCTCAGGTTCACAGAGCCAACAACGGTGCCCGACCTTTGCACAACCGTTCGTTTTCACTCCCAATGGTGGAACTCATGCCGACATAGGTTTCACTGGTTCGTCCAATGCTTGGTCCTTTTCCTTTTAGCTCTATGCACTATTTTTGAAAAAATCCTGTAGAAGTTTACATTTTCATGTTTAGAATTCTCTCCTCTTGTTGAGACAATTTATACACTAAAATTCACAACCACCTACTCCARTTTCCATTTGTTTGGCGAAACAGGTGGCAATTTTTTTGCCTTGGTCTAGACAGAACATCAGGTAGCCACCTGTTCTGGTTTCCACTTGTCTAGCGGAAAAAGTGACAGACCTCTAGACATGGTTCCGTTATGCTTTATTACAACAAGATTTTGAGGCAATAAAACTTTTTCATTAAAAAAAAAATGTAGAGACTCTCTATATCATAACAATGCTAACTAACCTCATATGTGGAAATAGTATTTCAAGATCAAAGATTATATTTAGTAATAGTTGGTTTCTAAAAAATTAAAAACCTTCAATTTAAGGTTTCATTTTTATAAATTGCTTAATTTTTTTTTATAAGTTATGATAAATTCTATTTAAGGTTTGATTTTTATAACTTGTTTATTTATTTTTATAAATTATATTTAAGTTTTTATTTTTATAACTTGTTTATTTTTTATTTTTAAGTTATTATAAATTTTATTTTATGGTTTCATTTTTATAACTTGTTTATTTATTTTTATAAGTTATTATAAATTCTATTTTATGTAAAAATTAAATAAATAAATTAAATAGTGCATAGAGATAGAAGTGTTGTTGGTGTGATCTACACATGCACAAGTCTTGTTTAAAGAGGCTTAAGTTTGTGAAGTGGCATATGATAATATATTTCTATTTGAAAGGCTGATGAGGTGTGCCTAGTTTGAAAGCCTTTGAGCCTTCTGAGACTTGCATTTTGTATTAGGGCCTTTGAGATCAATTATATCTATTGCTATATTTTATTATAAATATATTTATATTTTTTTGCATTTGTTTTGTTTTATTTAAGAGATGGACATTTATTTAAAACCAATTAGTATTGTATTATTTCTAGTTCTCAATCTATTATTTTTTTTTTTCCTTACATTAAAAAAAAGGTATAAAGTGAAGATATCTCTCATAAAGTGAAGATACTAGTGGGCGTGATAAGGAAAGCTTAGTGATGTCGAACTTTGCAACCTTAAAGTGACTGTGATGTGAAAGTTGTAAAGGGAATACGCCACTTTTTCTTGTAAACTTTGCAAACTTAAAGTCACGGTGATGTGAAAGTTGTAAAGGGAATACGCCACTTTTTCCCTACAAGATGCCATGTTTTTCTCTAAATTGCATATCATATTATTTCTCATCAAATCATAATGTTGATTTATTTTAAAATAAATTTCTAACATTTTCATTTTTGCATAACATATGTCAACTTTTTTTTGATTTTAGTTTATTAAGATTGTGTTATTTCCCTATCCCATTCATATTGAGATTGTTAATTGTAGCTAGACTAGTAATTAAGATATTAAGTCAATTTAAATGTTATTATTTTTCAGGTTGTGTTTTTTTTCACAACAATGGGTAATCTTATATTAGAAAAAGGGTAATGGCCTAGTCAATCAATATTGTAATATCCACATCCAAAATTCTAAAATTGGGTTCCAAAAGACCTCTAGACTATTTAACCAAATTCTAAAGGTGTTGACATCACAAGTGGATTGTTGAATATATTTTTGTAGGATTAATAAAAATTTGCACACATGCTTAAAAAACAAGAGAAATACTAAAAAGTCGATCCATAGAGGACCCTCTCTTGCACTTGATTTTCATCCACTGAATTGACCTTGCTCCTCTCCATATCTGGATGGTCTACTTATTGCGTTGTTGTTGCTTCTTCCTACAACTTTGTTTCCTCCTTATCCATGATAGGCTCTGGCCTCAACATCCCATCATGCGTGCGAACATACGAAGAGGGGATATGATGGAAGCCCTCCAAAGGCATGCATAAATAGTTTACAATATGGTCAACCCTAGAAGAAACTAAACCCATTTTTGTTTCCACTGGCAAGAACCAAATCTCTTCAGCTTACATGCATTCTTTTATGCTTGTTTCCATCTCCTTCATAACTCAAATTTGAACTGCAACCTCAACCACACATCTATTCCTTTCATGAGACTCCAAAAGAAGATCTTCCTCCCACATTTCATGTCATTTGCCCCACTGTAATGTTGATTTGGTCACTTCATGTTGGGCCTCTGCAATTCCTCACTCATAATCCCTCACTTGCCTCTTAAGATCTATCAATGCATAACATCACACATTGCGTGTTGATGCATTGTGTCATTAGAGATTTCACCACCAAACCAATGCCCCACAACAAACACACACTACACCACCAGACTAACACTCCTCGCCAAATAGCATAAGAGTGATTCTCTTCAAGCCCACAATCCCTCGTGTAGAATGCAACATACAACATGGGTGAGAGAGCTCTAGGAAGTAGAGGGAGATGAAAAGAATCGACATATCCAAAATAATCCCACACTAAGACACAAATCTCCACACCACCTTCCATTTAATCCTCTTTGTCAACGATATAGTGTATGGGAATGGTGTAATGGAGGATGCCATAATGCATTGACCTTTTTCTCATGCATTGTAAACCACTTGGTTTCCGTACTCATAATCACATCAATGCATGAACAAATCATGTGAAGGGCATGGGGACCGATGCCCCCTTTTATCCTTAGGAATCCTTTGTCAAGTTGCATTTCAATATTAGCAAGATAATCAACATCTCCTTTGTGAGCTTGTGGGAATCATGAGTATGAGATGATCTCAAATTGATGAGAAAAAATCAAAATTCTTTGAACCAAATGCTTCAAACCAATAGATTGAGGAATGGAGAGCTTGAGGAGGAATCTAATGATAATGTAAGAGTCACCAACAAATGATACTTGCCAAATTCCACCAGCTTTTAATTTGAGCAATCCTTGGAACATTGCTAGTTCCTTGGCCTCGTTGTTTTTGGCGATACTTAAACACTAAACAAAGTCACTTTCTATGTTTCCTCCGAGATCAAAGAGGATCCCCCTCGTACATGCCACCCATTGTTTTTTTAATTTTTTATTCCTAATATTTTATTTAATTTTTTCATTGACATATACCATGCATTAATACATTATATTACACATCTCATCCATATTGGGTTGTAGATTACACCTCATTTCTCTCGATACAATGGCATGCATAATATGATTGATATATGCTTAAAATTAAAACCATTAAAACCATTATATAATAAACATTTTCATAGTAAAAGTTATTGTCATTGTCACATATCCTTTAATAAGTGTGATATGTCATATCTAATAAATATATACTTCTCCTACCCATCATGTTGCTTCTCCCACAATCCATACATAACTCAATCCGAGGTCTCCCACTACCATTTTACTCTACTTCAAATGCTCCTATGCTGTTTATCCATCGTAACAAAAGTCAATGCTAATACTCAGGAAAAAAGTAACAATCATCTACAAACAAACGAGGACAACTCTGCTTTACAAGATGAGGATGACTCTCCTTTACAAGGATTTTATTTGTTCAATATTTCACTTTTCATTTGAAGTGTCACTTCAATTATTATTGATTTTAATCGAGTAGTTATGAACCACAACAAGTGCTGCATGGCAGCGTAGTCCCTACCAGGTTGGAATGGGAATAAATGCGACCGAGTACAGACACATGGGTAGTGGTTTCCATGCAGAATATAGTATTCCCAAATTAGTTTTTCCCGAAATTTATAAAAAATTGTTAACATTTAAAAGGTTCTTGGACACAAAAAATATAACATTCCCGAAGTAGTTTTCTTTACATACGTTTTACATATGTTCGTGGACAAAAACAAAAAAAAAATAGTAGTAACGTCTGTTACATAGGTTCGTAGACAAAAACACAAAAAAATTAGCATTCCCGAATTAGTTTTCTTTAAAACAAGGGCTCCTAGACACAAAATAAATTGAAATTTATCAAATTATAGGTTCCTGGACAACAAAAATTATAAATACCAAATATGTAATTTTATAAAGTAGATATTTACTTTTATACATACAAAATATGTACTTTTATAAAGTATGGGGATGAGATTTTATAGAGCATGCACATACCCTCATTCCATACTTAGCCAGTTTTTGGATCGCGGGTTCTCGGGTTGGCAGGCTGAAAATTGGGTTTCTGTTGTTTCGTGCCCTACAAATAGCACCCAAAGTTCTGCGATTTACTAATTGACAATTAGACTTGCGGACTATTTGAATTTTAAGGGCCTCGTGTCCAAAAAAATTAGCATTCCCGAATTAGTTTTCTTTACATACGTTTTACATACGTTTGTGGACAAAAACACAAAAAAATAGTAGTAACGTCTATTACATAGGTTCGTGGATAAAAGCACAAAAAAATTAGCATTCCCGAATTAGTTTTCTTTAACACAGGGGCTCCTGGACACAAGAAATTGAAATTTATCAAATTATAGGTTCCTAGACAACATAAATTATACATACCAAATATGTAATTTTATAAAGTAGATATTTACTTGTATACATACAAAATATGTACTTTTATAAAGTATGGGGATGAGATTTTATTAAGCATGCATGGAGCCCTCATTCCATACTTAGCTAGTTTTTGGATCGCAAGTTTTCGGGCTAGGGGGATGAAAATTGGGCCTCTGTTGTTTCGTGGCCTACAAAGAGCACCCAGAGTTTCACGATATACAAATTGACAAGTGAACTTGCGGACTATTTGAATTTTAAGGTAAAGATGCAAAAAATGACATACTCTCTATATATGTGAGTAGAAAAAAAACAATGAACAAAATTTTATGACATTATTTAAAAAAATAATAAAACCTGTTACATATTCCTGGAAATTTAAAGAAACATATATATATATATATATATATATATATATATATATATATATATATATATATATATATGTGTGTGTCAAATATGATATCTCAAATTTGAGTGAGTGATTTATCTCATATTTAATTTTGAAAATGACCAAGCAGGGAAAAATATGCATCAGAAAAAAAGAGAATTGAAATAAAATAAACAGAATGTCTTCACATTTAGCATAGTTGAAGATAAAAATGTAGGAGCACATAAATATATAAGGAGACAAAAGAATAGTTTTATTTGGAATATATGAAAAAAAGAATAGTTTGTTACACATTCCTGTAAATTTAAATTCGTTTGTCATATAGAATGGGATTGGGGCTCCCGCGGACCATAAGATAAATATGTACATGAAATAGGATTGTGGAAAGAAGAAGTGGGACATGGTAGAGTGTAATACCTGAAAAGTAGAAATGGGAAGATATCAGTCTTTGGCTATATATTTCTATTCAGAAAAGGTGGAATAACTGGATTGATAAAGAAAGGACTATCAGTATACACTTACATGCATGGTACATATAAGTATTTTTGGTATTTGCTTGCTGATGCCTTTTCCTGTTGGTTTTCATCGCCGACCCGCTTGAATAACTGGATTGATAAACAAAAGGATTTATAGCGATGTTCCATATAAGTAATTTTTCTATTTGCTTGCTGATGCATTTTCCTGTTGGATTTCGTCGGCGACCCATTTTAAGTTCTCTTCAATATAGCTTCTCAAGGGGGCGACGTTGATGTCATTCCATATTTTAATGATGAAAAGTTCATTTTCTAATTCGTTTAGATCAATAGAAAGATTACACAGAGCCCGATGAATGTCTCCATTCTGTACCGAATAGTGGACTAGCCAGTTGTCCACATGTTCTTCATGATATTCAAGAATCCTGTAAAATTTTTCTAAAGACAAGGCCTTTAAATTATCAACTTGTTTATCGAAAGCTTGCTTGGTTAACGCCAACGAGTTGATGATTAAGCTGGGGTCCTGGAAGTCGTTGTTCCTTCCGTCTAAGTCTATTTTGGTGAGCTTTGTGAATACTGTTTCTTTCTTTGATATTGCTTGCTCACATGATTGATGATGAGATACAGGTTCTTCACCTTCTCTTTCCAGCATGCTTCTAATTGAGTGAGTCATTTTTTGGACGAGAGATCATGTTGTCTTCTTGTCATGCCTGGCATGTTGTTGACATGAAAGGCAAAAGGGATGACCGTGTGCAAATAGAAAGTTTCTTCATTTTTTAAATCCGTCTGCAAAAGTTGGAGCAAGTTATGTGCCCTGCTTCCCAGGGAATCCATATTTTGTGATGTTTCCTAGGCCTTAGCAATCAGTTCCATTCTTTTGTTGATATTTTTCTCCACATATACTCTACACGATGTGAGGAAGCTGGAGGACCCTTTTAGATTTTCTGTAGGGGTGCAGGGAGTCGCAGGCATGGCTACTGCCAAAGGATTTCCAAGCAATGGCATAGGAAACAAAGCTTCCTCTAATTCCTTGATCCGGTCCTTTAGTTTGGCATTCTCGGCCTCAATGACTCCAATGGAATCATGAAGAGCATCTCCGATTTCCATGTGAAGTTGACAGATTTTGGACGCCTGCATATTGGCAAGGTCAAGTTCTGAACAATGTTTTCTTTTCTTATTTTTTACATCTCTTTTTTCAATAATAATTTTTTTTTATTCGCTTTCAAAAACAACACTTTGGAATACAAAGGATTCATCTTCGTAAAAAATTTCGGTATCAACTATGTCCATTGGGTAGCCATGGTGAATCGCATCTCCGGGATGATCAAGGTTGCAGAATATGCTATCCAGATCAGCGTCAACATCCATGTTTTCACTCTAAATTTCGGGCTGCTCCGCCTCCCCTACAATTCTTTTTCCCTACTTCTTTACAGGAAGCTTCTGAGAACTATCAATTTTAGGATGAACTATTAATTTCTGGTCCTCAGGCCTGAAGATGTTCATTGTATCTCTACAAAACTGCTATGGAGTTGTTTCCAGTAGTTTATGAAAATGTCGGTTTTCTCCAGACGCTACTTGAAATGAACAAATGGTGGTGATAATATAACTGTTGGGTATGTGTTATATTCTTTGCATGTGTGTGTGTGGGTGCGTCAGATATGACAACTGCATTTGACAATCCCTCATAGTAGTGCTCTGTTTGTGCTGTGTGTGCTGGGCGCTTTCCTAGGGGGGTCCCA
>JASDQU010012798.1:423479-485479 GCA_032191745.1 Picea mariana
GCGCCCCATTTTTTTTTTTTTTTGGCGTTTTTTGCTATTTTTAGCAGTTTTGTAAATTAATCCCGTATTAAGGGATTAGGGTTTTGGTATCTACGGAATACCTAAAAACATTGTATGTATTGTATGGCGAATGGTGAAATTCGAGATAATGAATATAAGAAAGGTTTTCCCGGTTGAGGGTTTTCGGTATAAATCTTTGTGTACTATGTGAATGAGCCATTGATTAATTTATGTTTTAATTAAGAATCTATATGCATTGCTTTATTTCATAGGTTTAAAACTTACATGTGGTATCATAGCTCATTTTTGGCTTCAGAGGGACGCCTTTGTTGTTGAGGGTTTGGCTTGGTCTTGATAGATCAAGTTTATCTTGGGTCTGTGATAAACCTGGGTTTAGTGGGAGATTTTGTAGTGGCGATTTGAGTGCATAAAGAGGAATGGCGGGTTCTTCTAGAATCGAGATAGAGAAGTTCAACAATAAAAAATTTGAGCTATGGAAGCTAAAAATGGAGGACCTTCTTGTAGACAAAGAACAATGGATCACTGTGGATCCTGGTACACAACCTACTAGTACACCGTCTACTATCACATAGGCTACTGGTACACAACCTACCAATACACAAACTACCAGTACACCACCTACTGGTATGTCGAAGGAAGATTGGGAGAATTTGGACAGAAGAGCAAGGAGTACTATTCGACTCTGCCTGGCAGATTCGGTGTTGTTGAATGTCTCAAGAGAATCTACAACCAAGGAACTATGGGATAAGTTGGGGAATTTTTATCAATCAAAGTCCCTGGTAAACGAGGTGTTTCTTCGAAAGAAGCTGTATCATCTTAGGATGGAAGATGGAGATTCTATGACAGAACATCTAAATTCCTTTAATACTCTGGTAAGTCAACTTGGCTTTGTTAATATTACGATTACAGAAGAAGATAAGTGTATTACTTTGTTATGTTCTTTTCTAGACTCTTGGGATAATCTGGTTGTAGCAATAGATAGTACCACTCAATCTACATTGAAGTATGAGGATGTAGTTGCATCCTTTTTATCTAAAGAGATGAGGCGAAAAAACATGGATGGTCACAACATAGATGCTTTATTTGTAAGAGGGCGTACCCAAGACAGGAACCCTGGTAAGCCTTCGGGGGGGAGATCTAAATCTACAGGTTGATCTAAGTCTCCAGGAAAATCTTTGAGGAAATGCTGGAAGTGTGGTAAAACAGGGCATTATAAGAAAGATTGTAAGTCTAAGAAGGTTGAAAAACCAAAGGGATTTGATAGTACCTCTTCCACAGAGGAGAAAACCTCCACTGAAGAAGGAGGTGATGTTTACCTAACATCTACAAGTACACATGTAGACTGTGATGTATGGTTGATCGACTCAGGTGCATCATACCATATGAATCCTCATAGGGAGTGGTTCTATGAATATGAAAAATATGATGGTGGTGATGTATTCCTAGGAGATGACTCGACAACAAAACTCTTGGGACGTGGAAGGGTTAAGTTTCTGCTAAAAGATGGAAGGATTAGAACTCTTCCTGGGGTTCTACACATTCCAAAACTAGCCAGGAGCCTAATATCTGTAAGCAAGATGGATGATGCAGGAGTGGATGATGTATTTGGAAAGAACACTTGCAATATGGTACGAGGAGCAATGGTGTTGATGAGGGGAGTTTGGTGTGGAACTCTGTACAAGTTGATGGGAAGCACTTATACTAATGGGTGTAACAATTCGGTTGTCCTTGAGCAGAAAAATAAAGAAGAAAAGACCAATATCGTCCCTAAAAAGAAGACCATGCTTTGGCATCAAACACTAGGACATATTGGAGAAAAGGGCCTTCGAACACTACACAGTAAAGGTATGGTTGAAGATATGTCTAATTTCACTCTGGATTTTGATTTCTGTGAACATTGCATATATGGTAAACATAATCGAGTAAGATTCCCATCTGGTGCTACAAGAGAAAAGGGGATCTTAGAGTTGATACACATTGATGTGTTTGGACCTGTTCTTGTTCCATCCCTAGGTAAATCTATGTATTATGTTTCATTCATAGATGATTTTTCAAGGAACACATGGATTTATTTTCTTAAAAAGAAATCTGAGGTATTTGATCAATTTAAAGAGTTTAAGGCTCTGGTAGAAAATCAGGCAGAGAAGAAAATAAAGGCATTCAGAACAGATAATGGTGGAGAATTATGCGGAAATGAATTCGAAGAATTCTGTAAGAAGTGTGGTATAGCAAGGCAGAAGACTACTCCATACACTCCTCAACAGAATGGAGTTGCAGAAAGGATGAATAGGAAACTGATGGAAAAAGCAAGGAGCATGCTTAGCGGTGCCGGGTTAAGACAAGAATTTTGGGCAAAGGCAGTGGGTACAACATGTTACTTGGTCAATCGATCACCTTCATCAGCGTTGGACGATAAAAATCCACACGAGGTATGGTCTGGAAAGAAACCCTCTCTTCAACATCTTAGAGTGTTTGGTTGTGATGCTTATGTACATGTTCCAAAGGAAAATAGGAGTAAGCTGGATAAAAAGGATGAAAAGTTTATCTTTATTGGTTATAAAGATGGTGTGAAAGGTTATAAACTTTGGAACCCAAAAACCAAGAAGACTGTTTACAATCGAGATGTTGTGTTCAGAGAGGTAAAAGATGTGTCCAAACAGGAATTCCTACCAATGCAAGACGAACCTGAGAAAATAGAGCTTGATTTGGATGATGCAAAATCTGAATCATCTGAAGAAGAGGAAGAACAACAAGAAGAAGAAGAACCTCATACCCCAGTATTGAGGATATCAGTGAGAGATAAAAGGAAACCAGAAAGATATAGTCCACCTGATTTTCGTTCAAATTTTTCTTTATCTATTACTGATGATGATCCCAGAACTATCAGGGAAGCAATGAATTCAGAGGATAGTAAAATCTGGAAGAAGGCCACGGTTGAAGAAATGGATGCCTTGGATAAGAATGAGGCATGGGATATAGTTGAGTTGCCAGCTGGAAGAAAATTTGGTAGCAAATGGTTGTTTAAGAATAAGTTTAATGCACAAGGTAAAGTGGAGAAATACAAAGCTCGGTTAGTAGCAAAAGGGTATTCCTAGGTAGAGGGAATTGACTTTGGTGAGATTTTTTCTCTTGTTGCTAAGTTAACTTCTATTAGATTTCTTTTATCTATTGCTGCTGCTTTTGATCTTGAAGTGGAACAGATGGATGTGAAGACAACATTCCTACATGGGGATCTGGAGGAAGAAATCTACATGAAGCAGCCATAAGGCTTTGCAGTGAAGGGAAAGGAAGAACTGGTCTGTAAGCTAAAGAAGTCACTATATGGTCTGAAGCAATCACCTAGGATGTGGTACCAAAAGTTTGACACATACATCCTTGGATTGGGATTTGTAAGAAGCAGGGCTAATCACTATGTATATTCCAAGAAGGTTGGTAATTACTTCATTTATGTAGTGTTGTATGTTGATGACATGTTGTTGGTAGGAAATAACATGGATGTTATCAAGGAGGTGAAATCATAGCTATCCTCCAAATTTGACATGAAGGATCTCGGTGCTGCTAAATTCATTCTGGGAATGGAGATTAAAAGAGATCATGCAAACAAGAAACAATGGTTGAATCGGAGAAAATATGTTGAGACGATATTGCAAAGGTTTAATATGCATGGAAGTAAACTGGTCAAGAATCCTATTCTCATAGGTGTAAAGTTATCTGCAGATCAGTGTCCCAAGACACATGAAGAAGAAGAGGACATGTCCCATGTTCCGTATGCCAGTGCAGTTGGCAGTTTGATGTATGCAATGGTTTGTACTAGACCGAACATTGCACATGCATTGAGAGTTTTGAGCAGGTATATGTCAAAACCAGGGAAGGAGCATTGGACAACAGTAAAGAGGGTCTTCAGGTATCTTCATGGCACCACCAATTATGGATTGTGCTACCAAGGAAGACCGGGATTGGATAGAGTGGTGGGCATACATGGCTTTGTTGATGTAGACTGGGTTGGAGATATGGATCACAGAAGATCTACAAGTGGGTATGTGTTTAACCTATTTGGAGGAGCAATCAGTTGGATGAGCAAAATACAGGCTGTAGTGGCACTCTCAACTACAAAAGCTGAATACATGGCAGCCACTCATGTAAGTAAGGAAGCAGTATGGTTACAAAGATTGTGTTCAGGTATTGGGTTGGTACAACAAGCAGTGAGATTAGATTGTGATACTCAGAGTGCAATATTCATGGCAAAGAATCCAACTTATCATTCGAAGACAAATCATATTGATGTTTAGTATCACTTTGTGAGAGACATGGTTGAGAAAAAGAAGGTGTTGCTGGAGAAGGTTGACACTTTGAAGAATGTTGCAGATTCATTGACAAAGTCTGTGAGCACAGAAAAGTTCTCCTAGTGTAGAGTAAAAATGGGCATTGCTGCCCTGGATTGTTGACTATATAATCCCCTGGACCCCTGGATGCAAAGAAAACAACAAGTGGGAGAATGTTGGGTATGTGTTATATTCTTTGCATGTGTGTGTGTGGGCGCGTCAGATATGACAACTGCGTTTGACGATCCCTCGTAGTAGTGCTCTGTTTGTGACGTGTGCGCCGGGAGCTTTCCTAGGGGGGTCCCAGGGGGGGGCAAGTATGCCCCCTCGTGGTTACGTGCAACACTCGACAACGGGCGGTAGCCCGGGGCAACACCCCAGATTTTTTTTTTTGGGCGGTTTTTGCTATTTTTAGCGGTTTTTTGTAAATTAATCCTGGATTAAGGGATTAAGGGATTAGGGTTTTGGTATCTACGAAATACCTAAAAACATTGTATATATTGTATGGTGAATGGTGAAATTCGAGATAATGAATATAAGAAAGGTTTTCCCGGTTGAGGGTTTCCGGTATAAATCTTTGTGTACTATGTGAGCCATTGATTAATTTATGTTTTACTTAAGAATCTATATGCGTTGCTTTACTTCACAGGTTTAAAACTTACAATAACCCCCCATAAACATTGGTTCAATGCATGTGAATGGAAAAACTCCTCGAGCTCTTCGCTCATTAATGAGAATCTCTATTCATGCTGTATGGTGAGTTGTTAGAAGTAAAGCTTAATTATTGCATACTTAGAAGTGCGAAGGTGGCTGTTACGGTGAAGAACATTTAAGGATTGGAGGTTTCGTGAAGGAACCAAGATGACGACATGCGAATGACATTCCATGGTATTTGAAATTAACACTGGGAAGGGATAACAAAAGCCTCCGTAAATATTGGTTTAGTGCACATTAATGGCAGAACTTCTCGAGCCTTGCACCCATCAATGACAATTTAGACGGTGCCTGCACGATGACCTATTAGCATTAAATATTTAGAAACAAGACACACACACACACACACACACACACACACATATAAACATTATTTTTTATTATGGACACATGCGAAGGTGACGAAGACGGGGAAGAGCAAGCAAGGAAGGAATGACCAAGTCTAAAAAGTGGTTGGACGGGATTCAAAATAAGTTTACAGGCGATAGTGAGGACATGTGATAGTTTACAGTCTTTGGATCGTGGGTTCTCGGGTTGGCGGGCTTAAAAGTGGGCCTCTATTGCTCCGTGTCTTACAAATAGTACCCAAACTTGCGCGATATAGAAATTGAGAAGCAGACTTGCGGGCTGGAAATTGCACTTCTATTGTTCTGTGTCCTCCAAACAACACTCGGAGTTCTGCGATATACAAAATGACAGACGAATTGCAGGGATGGCGGGCCCAGGATGGCGATTGTTTACGGATCGGAGTTCCGTGATAAACAAATTTTGATATTTCACAATTTAATTGGCTGGCTGGACATTGCATAAGTCAGAATTTTTGACTGCAAACTGCATAAAATGTAAGAGGGCATGATGGTGCAGTTCAGCAGAGGGCTTGTATATTTGCGGAATTGCGGGAAAGTGGCTAAGTATGGAAAGTGTGATTTTGTGTAGGCTTTCAGGGAGCATAGCGAAGGGAAGCATGTATAGTCTTTGGATCACGGGTTCTTGGGCTCAAAAGTGGGCCTCTATTGTTCTGTGTCTTACATATAGTACCCAGACTTATGCGATATAGAAATTGAGAAGTGGACTTGCGGGTTGAACATTGCACTTCTATTGTTCTGTGTCCTCCAAACAACACTCAGAGTTCCGCGATATACAAACTGACAAACCAACTGCAGGGTTAGCGGGCCCAAGATAACGCGTAGCGGGGAACACGGGGAATAAGAGTTCGATAATGCGTAGCGGGGAACCCGCGAGCATAAAGTTGGCTAAGGAAACGAAAGCGCTCGGTCAGACTCTTGGTGCATATTTCATAATTGATGTGCAACACCAACTATGTCGTGACCATACCAGTATGTGTAGAAAGCAAGGAAAACTAAATATCTACCTTTATAATGTATGGGCATGAGATTTCATAGAGCATGTAGGGATATCACATTCCATACTTGGCCACTTTATGGATCGCGGGTTCTCAGGCTAGCGGGCTAAAACTAGGCCTCTATTGTTCCGTGTCCTACAAATAGTACCCAAAGTTTCGTGATATACAAATTGACAGGTGGACTTGCAGGCTGGATGAGATTTTATAGAGCATGTACACTTTTTGGATGGCAGGTTCTCAGGTTGGCAGGATAAAAAACGGGCCTCTATTGTTCTGTGCATTACAAATAACACCCAAAATTCCGCGATATACACATTTACAAGATGATTTGCGGGCTGGCTGGCTCAACATTGTACTTCTCTTGATTTCGCGATATATAAGTTGAGAGACGGACTCAAGCACTGGTGAGCTCCGAGAAAGGAGCAATACATACTAAATACGTACTTTTATAAACTATGGACATGACATTTTATAAACCATGTACAGAGTTGCGCGATATAAAAATTGATAAGCGGATTTGTAGTCTGGCTGGCTCAACATTGCACTTCTATTGGTCTGTGTCCTCCAAACAACACTTGGAGTTCCGCAATATACAAATTGACAGACAGACTCCACAACTGGCGAGCTCCAAATTGAATATGTATTACACATTACATGTAATATGTAATACATATTACATGTGATATGTACAATATGAAACAGGCAAGCAGACGATCGGGGTGGCGATATAAAAGTAAGTGGAAATATGAACACGTGTATCCGCCAGTTTCGAGCCTAGAAATTTTCCGAGGATCGAGTAATCCATATTAAATATGTACTTTTATAAAGTATGGATATCAGATTTTATAGAGCATGTACAGATCCCTCATTCCATACTTAGCCACTTTTTGGATCATGAGTTCTCGGGTTGAAAATTGGGCCTCTATTGTTCCGTATTTTACAAATAGCACCCAGACTTCCGCGATATACAAATTAATCGACGGACTTCGGGCTGGCTCGCTCAACTGTTCACTTCTATTTTTCCGTGTGCTCCACGCAACATTGGGAGTTCCGTGATATACAAATTGACAGACGGACTCCAGGACTGGTGGGTTCAAGATTGCGATTGTCTACATGTATAACATATAACATATATGTTATATAGCTAACATTATCTAAACACATTATTTTCAAGTACTGAATTATTAATAATAAATATTGATATTGTACAATTTAATTAAAGAAAATTAGAAAATGAGTCGCAAGCTTCCAGTCCAGGTCCAATTGTAGATCACCGAAGTCTTGGGTGCAAGATTAGATGAACATGAAATCTGCCACTTCGCCGTCTGGGAACCCACGAGCATAGACATGGATTACCAAGTTTTGGATGCAATATGTACACTCGGAACACAGGGAACGAGAGTTTGATAATGCCTAGTGGGGAACCCGCGCGCATAAAATTGGCTAAGGAAATGAAAGGGCTCAGTCGGACTCATAGTGCATAGTTCATAATTCATGTGCAACACCAACTGTGTGGTGACCAGACCAGTATGTGTAGAAATCATGCAAAGCTAAATATGTACCTTTATAAAGTATGGACATGAGATTTTTTAGAGCATGTATGGATATCACATTCCATACTTGGCCACTTTCTAGATCACGGGTTCTCGGGCTCAAAAAATAGGCCTCTATTGTTCCGTGTCCTACAAATAGCACCCAGAGTTCCGCGATATACAAATTGACAAACGGACTTGTGGGATGGATGAGATTTTATAGAGCATGTACACTTTTTGGATCGTGGGTTCTCGGTTTGGCGGGCTAAAAAATGGGCCTCTATTGTTCCGTGCCTTACAAATAGTATCCACAACTACGCGATATACAAATTAACAAGCAGACTTGCAGGCTGGCCGACTCAACATTGTTCTTCTAGTGATTTCCGCGGTATACAAATTGACACATATACTCCAGGGCTGAAGGGCTCCTAAAAATGAGCAATACATACCAAATATGCACAAATCCCTTATTCCATACTTGCCACTTTTTTTGATCGCGAACTTGCGGGCTGTAAATTAGGCCTCTAATGTTTCGTGTCCTGCAAATAACACCCATAGTTGCGTGATATACAAATTGACAAGTGGAATTGTGGGCTGGCTGGCTCAACATTGCACTTCTGTTGGATGGCGGACCTGCGGGTTGGCAGGCTCTAGGTGCAAAAAAAAACAAAAAAAAAACACAACTGCAAACAAGTTCGACAAATACAGACCGAGTAAACAAAAAACTGTTTAGTATGGAACATGGGCAGAAAAAAATGCACCTTTGCATGGATTCCTCTACATCTCTAGTTATGAGTTCTTTGCGGCATCTAGTTTTCTTGTTTGTTTCTATGAACAAAAGTAAAAAACAAAAGGGATATGAACATAAGTTAACATGTAAAGAAAAAGGTAAGTACTATGTACATATACAATAAAAAAAAGAATATGATGAATAGAGTAACAAATAGTTTTTAGAAGGATGTACCCTTTTTTTTTTTCATAATGTATATTTTATAATTCAAGTACAACACCAACTGTATGGTGACCAGAGCAGTATGTGTAGAAATCAGGGAAAACCAAGAAGCTGGATAATTTTTTTTTTTTTTTTTTTTTTGCAATAGGCTATACAAATATGCTTTGAAGCATAGAAATATGACTTTGCAATATGTTTGATGTATATCTCATAATTCAAGTGCAATACCAATTGTATCGTGATCACACCAATATGTGTCTAAGATAACATACTGTATTGAGGAATGGGCAAATTCGATCAGACATGGTCAATAAGTGCGTTTTGCAGATGGCTTGTGTTGTTCAAAAGAAAGCGGAGACTGTATTTGCACATGTAGTTTTCCAATTCTGTTGTTCTGCCATTATTTTGTAGCGTGTCAATATTGAAGTCTCCTACAACTACAATGGGTTCGTTTAGATGGAAATGGCCCAATGCATTGGAAATAACATCTACTATGTTGGAGAATGATGCATGGGGAGCAACGTACAGATTCAGTATTGCAACTTCTATTTCATGGATTTTTTTTTTGCAAGCACCACCTCAACATTATTTTCTTCGATATGTATATGGTCCAAAATTGGTACATGTTTTTTCACCAATATCATCACCCCATGTGTAATGTAACTTGATATGCAATTGTGATTTGGGAATTGTTTGTCCTGCATCCATAATGCCTGTGTGTTTCTTGCAAGCACAAAATATCAGATTGCATTGTATCATAGTCATTGAGTATATCATCCATGTGTGTATTTAAGCTATGTGTGTTAAGTGAGAGAATTGATATAGATGAATTTGTTTGTATGAATTGGTAATCATAGTGTAGTTTCCATTTTGCGGTGGTCCTGAGTCGTTCCATTTCAATATCAACTTTTTGTTTCACTTTGAAGTTATCTTTTGTGAGAGGACTTAGTAAATACAAGGAGTCTATGCTTCTGACACGAGACAATGCTATGTATACAAGTCCATGTATCCGAATTCCAACAGGCTGAAATGCAACATTATCAAGTGTTAGTCCTTGTGATCTATGGACTGTACGTGCACATGCAAGTTTAATCGGAAAATGTTTTCGAATCTTCAGTCGACCTGCCTTTGCTGATGTTGATACTAGATTTGATATTCACAAAATAGGTGTCCAATCGCTTCCAGTGTTTGAAGTATATAGATAAGACAACTTGCTTGCTTGTCGCTTGCCTATATGTGGTTCATGGAACTTAATCCAAAGGACATCAAGTTTTTTTGTTTTTGTATAGCCTTTGAGTATTCCATCTGCACCATTGACCAAGACACCCTGTAAATCATAGTTATAGGAATATATTTCAACCAAAAATTCTAATTTGAGGACAAGCTGCAAAGGTAAAGTGACTGTATGTTCATGACGTGGCACATTTCCATGGTTGTCTTCTTCCAGGTCAATTGAATTGATGATGATATCATCACCAAGAATGACCAATAGCATGTGGCCATTATGCATTGCAACATCCTTATTTGTGTAGAACAGGTAAGGGAACGTTGGGTCTGTTGGTGCAGGCCGCAAGCACCTCAAATTGATATATGTTAAGTCATCATATGTTTGGTTGTTTGTGTGCATTCTATTCAGAATTGCAATGAATGTTTCATCTGTTTTGCGCATTCTAGTATGCAATTCAAAGAATTTAATATTGTCTCTCTAGAAGTCATGGGTCACTATTTCCATGTTAACGGTAGGTTGTTCGAATATCAAAGAATCTTGGATGGGTTGTGCCTGATAAATATCCCCACAAAATATCATGTCAATGTTTCCAAAGTATTTCGTGTGCACATGTTTTATGCTTCTTAGCCGGTTGTCAATGGAATACAAGAACCGACTCCCAATCAAAGATGCTTCATCTATAAAGACAAGTTGGAGTTCCTCATAAATATTAGACAATGTATTCAACATTTCCTTGATAAGTGGAAGAAGCTGTGACTTGTTAAAAGGCATTAAAAATGCAGTGTGGACTGTTGTTCCACCTGCATTATATGCAAATTTTCCTATGTGTGCAACTATTAGGCCCTTTGGTTTCATAGGATCAGAGGAATTGTTTGAATCATATATTCGTATAAGCATTTGGAACAATGCTTTCACTGTGAATGTATTTCCTATTCCTGCTCCGCCCGTAAGGAATAAGTGCACATGACTGTCCATGTTCAAGCATTTTTTAAGAACAATGTCCTTTAGAATTGTTTGTTGTTCGCGATTCAACAAATGTATTATTCCGTGATATTCATTATTTTCAATTAGGAATGGATGTTTTGTGACTTGAAAAATAAGATTGATACGTTTTTCACTTCCACCTGCTGGAGGATGAGGCAAATCCACTTGTAAGTCATAGGACTCTGAAGGAGTTCTGGTTGTTTTTCAGTTTGTGAATGTCTCATCAGGATCATTAGGGTTTTCTAGGTCATTAACTGCAATTTGTAGATCACCCCATGTTGGATTAACATTGTAGGTAAATCTAGCTTCATTGATGTGCACTATAGTCTCAGAGGCAACATACGCAACCTCCCATGTAGAGAATCTATGTTTTAATGTCTCTTCATTTTCATCGAACGAAACGTACAAAAACCATTTTTCTCTACAATAGTTTTCATAGTCACAATTGTATTTGACAAACCGTATCACAGAGGGTTTTTTTCTTTTTGATATGTGTGCACCATTTTTTTGTAATGCGATGCGAATTCTACTAAGCAGATATGCCTAATAGGAGATGGACGCTGGAGGTAATAATCAACAATAGAGCGACATACCACGTCTTCTGAATTATCAGGCTCTTGTTCTAGAAAAACTGGTGGTTTAAGCACAAATGTGCGTTTTTCAAGTGGATATGTGTTTATGAAGACACATTTTCTTGAACTACAAGTGAGGGGCAGGGAAAGTGCAATGTGAACTGCTTGCTGAGCAGACATTTGTTGAAGATTAAGCAATGTATTTCCAAGTGTGTGTATCATTTGTATGGCATCAATATGACTTCTTTCATGTTCTTTGCATATTCTTCTGAATGCACTTGTCATAGATTTGTCAACCTTTGTCATATACGAGGTACAATACGATGTTTCAACATATGCATTGAGCACGTACTGTGCATCTGTATTTGCTTTCTACATAACTGGCATGTCCTTGGAGAAACTGTTGTTCCAAATATGGGAAAGTTTTCGTTTAAGGAAAACTGTTGGTTGCCTAAGCGTACATTGTATGGCTTGGATGTACTCATCTTCTAATAGATTTAGCTCTGTCAAGAATGCATCGAAACTCATCATCTCGTCAAATTCTTCTTGTTCTAGAAATGAGGACAAGGATTTAGATTTGTCAACAACAACATTGTCCTCTAAACTAAGTGGCTCTATGATTCTTGTATCTCTCATTGGCGACACGGGAAAGTTGTATCTGCAATGCGAGTTTTTTTCGTTTTCTACAACTTCTTGTATGGTAATGTCTATGGACTTTGGTAAGCTCTGGATCCAAATGATCTATGTTGCATGTTATGGATTTATCCACAAATTTTCGATCTCTGAATTGTTATCAGCTCCATAGACTGGTGCACCCTCTATCCACAATAGTGCATGGTCATGTTCATTTCCCATATTCTGAAATTCAGTCACAAAAAAGTAGTCCGATATTTTTTCGAAAAATGTTTCATCATGGCATATCAATTGTCTCGAAGCATTTATTCTATGTTTATAGTAGCGAGTACATGTCACTGGGTGTTTTCTTATGAGGCAGTCAATGTCATTATTTTCCGGTGTATCGGTTTCTTTTTTACATTTCCTATTCCTATGCAAGTCATATACGACAGCTACCAATGGATCCCAACAATGCTCTGCACTTGTAAATGTGATGAAAAATGTTGGCGGGCCCAATTGCCAGATCATTGGAAAAATAGTTTTTTTGTTTGTTGCAAATAGTCAGGAGAGGTGCGAATGTTTTTGAAATCTATGCATCCAATATCAGATTTCATAATTTTTTCTAGGTCTACTTTGTACTTCACATCCTTGGCCAACAACTTTCTTCCTTATAACTGGCCTTTTCTTATTCAGACCCACATGAAGGAGAGAACTTGCTCTATTATTATGCGCATTTTTTTGAAAAATAAATTTGTTATGTGACAGGAGAAGTAACCGCTTGAATGCAACAACTCCCATCAGACTATTTTATGATAACTAAATCATTCTGTAATATCAGTGGCATGTGGATCTCCATAGAAGAGTGTTGGAAAGTTCATTTCCTCAACGAATTTGTCCTTGAATATCCCAAGTGGACACTGCCCCTCAACAGGTGAAATTTCAACAATCTTGTCTTGCAAGTCACGAATGCACTGTGAATCAGTGAATCCATGCACCAATGTCTTAGCAGGTGTTTCATTCTTTTATTCATCACTTGTATCAAATTCACTAGGATTTTCGAGAGTGTCTGCAGAGTTGCCATCCCCTTCTGCAAGAAGATTGTTCCAGTTGTCATTTATACAAATGTTATGTGCTTTGTATAGGGCCCTGGAACATAATTCCTTTAATTCTTTCATAACAAAATGCACACACACTTTGCTTGTCTGATAGGCATTTTTATATCGCAAGCATCTTTTCAGAGCCACAACAATTGTCATTGTATTGCTAATGAATTGTGGCAAGGTTTTTTTCACAACATCTAGCTGAATAGGCACATTAATAATTGATCATGTTAAGCCCATCTGGGGTCGTTTATATCTCCAAGGCCTGATTTGAGCAAATGCAATTCACAGAGACACAAGTCTCTCCTCAAGTTCCGTAAGTGCACTTACATCTGGTAGTGGTGTATTACATCTTATTTGGTCAGCAGTTGCAAACTGTGGCAGTTTTCCATTTTCAAGTGACTGTTTGCATGGAAGACAAATTTTTCCACTGGAAAATGGTTTATCGTGCACTGCCAAGAGGAGGTATTCTGCTTGCAATTCAGGTGTGAAAGACTTACTGTTTTTTGAGAAATTCAATTGTTCACAAATTGCACATGCAATGGAAGGAGAGTATTTAATTTGTTTCATGTAGGTCTGTCTTTCATTTTTATTTCACAAGGAAGTATGGGTAGAAACCGTTTCCTGGTTTTCATTGGTAGTAGTGCATGGTGTTTCTTCTAGCCCACTAAATGTCACAGTTGCATGACCATTCTGGGATATGAAACTGTACATGTTTCTATTGTGTTGTGCACAAACAAATTTCTTTAGATTGTGATATGTGATTTTCTCTCTAAAAGGAAGCGTAACAATGTATTTTTTTCTCTCACGCATAACCTTTTTCAAGTTGTGGTAACTTACTCTATGTTTCTTGCCCAAGGGCACGATGAGATGATGGCAACTTGGATGAATTTCACTTTGACTCAGGTTCTCATAACCTAGTCTACGTTTTTTTTTTTAAGGCCTGTATGGCCTCATCACAACTTGGATGAATTCTACGCATAATGTTTTTCAAGTTATGATATTTTAATCTACATTTTTTGTTTAAGCCCTATATGGCCTCATCACAACTGTGATGAATTTCACGCATGAATTTTTTGTTCAAGCCCTGTATGGCCATATCGTAATCGAGAGGAGCTTCATTCTCACTAGAAACCATGCCACACATATGAAGATTCGATGCGGTTTGGGTGGCATGGACATTCAATCCTGAACCACTGATATGTCCAAGCAAAGGTTGATAATGGATATGTGTTGTATCTGGTTTCAACGAGAGGATGTCAATTGTTCGATCATAATTTGAATCAATAGACCAGGAATGGATAGTGCCATCTGGCAAGGCCGACCAAACCTGGATATTTACTCTTAATATGATAGAAAACCATTGCAAACAGAATCTACAACCCTCCACATTCCCTTTTTCATATGGCAACGCCATGTTTACAAGGTATTCCTGCCAACTTCCAACTGTCAGCATATTTTCTAGGAGATATGGGCAAATGTGCTGATGCAAGCACCTAAAAGCCTATTGGCTGCCGCCTATAATTGCATTGCAAAAGGATTGTACAATGTAAGGCCACAATGTTTTCACATTGAACTATGATTCTACCAAACAACAAATTGCATTAAACAAACTATCTCCATAGCTAGACACAACATTTGTTGCCAGCTGTAAACCATGGAAATCTATGCGATGCATAATCTGTTTCCATTGCGATTCAAGGTCTTTGCAAATGAGGGACAAGTAAATATGAGCTCCTTCAACATTGCATATGGAAATTTTTCTGTACAGTAGTAGTTCATAATGACCACTGACAACATTGACATCATGGAACAAGATGCAATATGGATTGTCAGATGCAGTTTTGTTGAATAGTAGATATCTTGTTTTTCTTGTCAATGACCTTATTCCAATTGATATATTGAGCTAGTTAGACAACCACTATATACAAAATGTATCTCCCCAAATTCTCCTCTCATGTGCAGGCATAACTGGAGATGCATACAACCGCATCTTTGAAAAATATGTAGCGACATCATGTATTCCATGCAACTGCTAAAGAAAAATAGATTCTGGTTCTTATTCATAGGACTCCAATGCCTCAATGTCACCCTTTTTTAAACAACCCAAGAAATAATCTATCAATCCATTGCGCAACTCTGTCGACGAATAGCAGAAATGCAGTAGAACCTGAAATGTATCGAAAAGGCAATCCCCTATAGTATACGAGAATGCATCCAATCTAAAAAGGCCATTGCTATGCAAAACCACATCAATGCTGTCATGTATAGTGGACCGTGTATCGATTTCATACAACTCAACATCTATTACTTATTTCATCTTTTGAACTATGATTTTGAAGTTGTTTGTTAGTTACTTTCAGTTTGCATGAAATCCAAGAAAAGGGGGAAAAAAAGTGGAAAAAAAAGGAAAGCAAAATAGGAAAACTACAAGCACGGAACTGGGTACCAATCCACGTATGTATCTTTCAACCTTCTTCTTGTCAACTTCAATCCCCCCTACTCCCCACAACAGATGACAAAAAAACAAATCCACACTAGAAATTAGTGAACCAAACAGAAGAAACAACGCACATAAATAACACCATAAATTTACTCAGCAGAAAGACAACAGGTGGACGCAGTTTTCTGACCCATGGAATAAAAGAATTCCCTACGTCTACACCCTGATGGACGATTCCCTCTTCTAATAGCTCCGAACTACTTTTCGAAAACCCCTCTGCATTGCAATTTCCGAAATAGCTATGGACGTGGCAACCGACATATGAAGACGCATGGTTTCCAGGAACATAAATTAAGAGCACATACAAAGATGGTCTGCAACAGAATTTGGAGGCAGGTACTCCCACCATTGAAAAATAATAACAACAAGGAAACTTACCCGTCAATGAGGGATGACAAGAGCTCATCCCCAAAAATTGGAAACCGCAACAATAGGTCCAACAATTTGCAAAGTTGAAGAACAACAAACCAGTGAACAACCATGAAGAGGTCCAACTGTAACTGTAGGACCTCAACTTTGCAAAGTTGAATCAAACAAGAATAAGAATCATGGAACGAAGAAGCAAACAAGCATCAACCACTGATGCAATGATGTCGACCATCAACAAAATGGAACGAAACTGTATTGCAACGCATCTGTACAATAAACATTTAAGACTGGCATACTTGTTAGGTGAACACTTAAGCCTGTCAGGACCATTGAAGGGCATAGCCCTGTGCAAACATTTAAGAAAAAATGCAGCATGGGAGGCCTGTTCTCTCGAACCAGGCAACAATAAAGCAAGATTGGCATATAATAGTATGCTAGAGAATGTATTCTACCTAGCAGAAAATGCTAAAGGAAACATTCAAACTAATGCTAGCATTAATCCACCTTCGACCAATGCATAAGAAAATATATGATTCAAAAAGACCATATACGATCAAATACTTTGGATATGCCAACATATATAACATTGGGAATAGTGAAGCCGACAATAAGACCTCCAATCCGTTGTCCTATCAGATATTGACAAACATGGTACTTTCTATTATATAAAAATAGATGTTTTCACTTCCCTGGTTCCAACAATAGATAATATGGAAATATTTGTGGTCAATGCACAATCTAATACGAGTTCAACGAATTATCGATCACTATAGTCCCTTTATGCCTATGACAGGGACTAATAATACCTATCCTCTAAAAGAAGCCACTATCTAAGTGCTTCAAATATTAATTAGAATGGTTTTAAACTACTGTCTCAATTTCACTAATCACCGCCCCTTTTTGAAGCCAACCATAATCATTGACTCTAGCATGCCCAACTGTGATGGTCAAAATTGATGTATAGGTTATTGTCGAAAATCAGTACAAGTAGTTAAAATTCCAAGTTTGATATTATATTTTATTTTTAATTTTAGTGTATAGCTCGTGATTTTAATAAATACAAAAGAAATGTGAAGGTGAAAGTTGATGTAGTGATTTTAATCAATACAAAAAGGGTGAAGGTAAAAGTTGATGTATAAGTTTGTTGTGGAATATATGTATAGTTTTAAGAACACGTGTTTCGTCCTAAGAGATCAATTGAGAGGGGGTCAATACGATTAAGGAAAATTAGTTTATTAAGAGTTCAATATGTTACTTTTGAAAATTGATCTTGAGTGGGGAAGATAACAATCATTCCTCCAAAGCACCTAAACTAAATCCATTTGACCTCAAACTCCTTATGTTCATGATGTATTAGTAAAAATAGTAAACATTATTGATTAGTTGTGAAATTAGTATGCTATATTGCATAGCCTTCCAATAAATTAAAATAATTTTAGTGTAATTGTATAAAATAAAAAGTTGTTAATTGTTAATGTAGATTGGGAAGAGAGTTGTTAGTTTTTAGCTTTGGGAAAATAGTGAGAATCAATGCAAACAAGTTTTTAGTTCTTAATATAGCTTTGGGAAGATAGTTGGTAGTTGTTAATGTAGTTTTGGGAAGAGATTAAAAGAATTGCTAATTGTTAATGTCAGTATGGGAAGAGAGCGAAAGTAAGTCAAGTCAACTTTGAGAAGATATCAAGTCATTTTTAGAAGTAATTATGTAGCTTTGTCATATACATCATTTGAGTTATAACTTTTGGGGGGAGATATTTGATCATGTATTGTTATTTTTTATAGTTGAAATTTGGTGATAGTGGTTAGAGTTTTTATCAATTAATACTTTTAATCATTTTTTTATGATTTGGGTTAATTTAGAATTGGACAAACTTCCAAGGGCATTGTTCCAGATACATGAAACTTGGGTCATGGTAGAAATCTACTAATACCTGAAATTATTATGAAATGTTATTGAATTCTTATCAAATGTGTGACTAGAAATAAGATCATTTTATTATTAGATTCTTATCAAATTTATGATCATAAATAGAGTCATTTTTCTACAAGATTAACTTACTCCCTCTTTTGGATATTAAGCAATATGTGGATCTAAGAATGAAGATATGGAGGAGTGGAGACCTACTCAATGATCTAATCCCATAAATCAAATCAGTGTAATGAATAAACATGTTATGTTATGGGTTAGTTAATCCATAGAGACAACAAGCTAGTTTTATACAACAAACCAATGTGATAACTAGGTCATGTGATTAAATGTGATTAATTACATTGAGAGTAACAAAGAACACTCTACAACCCAAGATGAAGGAGATGTATAGAAAGAGTTTTTTTTTTCACAAAGGGAGACAAAAAAATCAAGTAGCGAGCACACTCATAGCACAACCAATCAACTATTATGTTAGTATGAGACACCCCTCTCTTGTGGCTACCCAAACTTCTCTCAACCAATGTGGGATAGTACTTTTTGTATATAAAGATATTTATGTTGTAAAAGCAATTACAAAACACATAAATGTTAGGCGTTATCCAATTTAATAATGATAATTTTTTAAGAGGAAACACATGTTCTTAATCATTAAACTTGATTTTTTTTGAATATAAAACCTTTATATTCATTTTTTTAACATAACAAAATCAATATTAAAATAAATTTATACTATAAAAATTAAATTTAATAAAAAAACTAAATTAATATTAAAATAAATTTATACTATAAAAATTAAATTTAACCCCCCAAAAACTAAATTATAATGAAAGACCAACTTTGATCACTAACTCACAACACCTACCCAAAAAAAACAATTACATATAACCACGCCATATCACACTATTCGAAACTAAAATCTTTTGAAAATTGAGAAATGCAGGGATCTAAAGGAGTAAGATTAGTCCATGATCTAACTCTAATTTTAA
The DNA here is from genome assembly GCA_032191745.1 of Picea mariana. Lineage (NCBI taxonomy): Eukaryota > Viridiplantae > Streptophyta > Pinopsida > Pinales > Pinaceae > Picea > Picea mariana. Next base: position 442,671 of record JASDQU010012798.1, read on the forward strand.
AATTAGTTCTATAAAGATGAATGTGTTGTTATATTCTAAGTTGGCTACTCTCTAACTCGAGGTTGTTATTCCAACTGTGTTTGTAGTATAGCTACTACATAATTGTGTTTGGGTATACATACTACATAGGGAAGTAGTGTAATCAATCTTCTTCAACTATGGTTAATTTAAAATTGTATGAGGTACATCTTACACTATATTGTAACTATAATTTAATGAATCTTTGTCAATTATGATAAAGTTGTTTTGGGTTAATATTTTAGTCATGGTTTAAATGTTTTATAATTTAATTATTTTTCATAAGAACTTGGAAATATAAATATAAATAAAATTGCGATTTTTTGTCGTTCAAATTTTATTTTTGAGTGTATAAATGGATTTAGCGTGCTGGAAAATCCTTGGGGCATTTGGATTATACATATTTAGTCATTTAAATTTATAGATCCAACAAATTTTCGCCAAATTTCAAACAAAATTAAAAAAAATTATTATAAAAAAGACCAAAACATAGAACGTTTAAACTACAACAATATTTTGTACATCATATTATAACACTAATTTAATTTGACTCACATCTCTCAATCCAAAATTTATGATTTATATATAAAATTAGTATGTATCTTTCTTCAATGCATCATCAAGATTGCAATTTTAGTTTGAATCAAAGCATGGAGGTTGGCTCACATCTTTCAATCCAAAATTTATGGTTTATATCTAAAATTAATATGTATCTTTCTTAGATGCATCAAAGTTGCAATTTTTTGGTAAATTCTTAAGGAATAAAATGTTTGAATATATAATTTTTATATAATAATTAGTTGTGTTAATCCATTATTAGTTCCTGCCAAAGCAGGATTATAACAATGAGTTTTTGTTGACCAACTATTAATTTGTAGTTGACCAAAAAAATTTGCCAATTTTTTAATAGTTAAACTTTATAAATTAAATTTTATTAATATTTTTAAATATCTAAATTTATTTATCTATAATACTATTCGATTATTTTTTTAAAGTCTTATTGTAGAAATGACAATGGGCACTCATGTGAACATAGATTTCCTCTTCCACATTTCGTTTTCAGGCAGTGGGTAGTTATTTAACATATCAAACATTTAATAATAATAAATACGAGAATTATTGCAATCTTTCTTCAGAAGCCAAGCCATGACAAAACATAAAGGCAAGGAAAGACACATAATCCCTTCTCACTTGTTCTGATTCCCGTCGTTTCCATCCCCCTCACTTCCACCCAAAGGATGCTTTAGAACCTCCATGACGCTTTGCTCAGTGCCCTTCACCTTCTCCCCCGCATGCATAAAATCAATCCAAACTCCATTCATTTCAATATATTGGAAACGAAAATAAGCTTTCAAATTCATTTTAACCTATTCAATTAAAAAAACTCCATTTTCTAATAAAATAATCAACTCGTTGCAAGAAGGAGCTAGATCCTTCCATCCCCTATTAGGATTTCGCCTTGGCAGTCTAAGTGGCCTGAGAGGCCTTTTCCGCTGCCGATAGACCAAATCCCTTGGTTGTCATGCTGAATCTAACGTCAATCATCAAGAAGATCCTTCATAGTTTCAATTCAACAGGGACTACACTGCATGGCAACACTTGTTATTAATACAGTTTTATTTTTTTATTTTAACTAGAAAGTGAGGTTTTTTTATAATTTAATATTAAAGAGATTATAACATTCATTTTATTTGTTTATTTTGATTCAATTTTAAATTTTATATAAAATTAATGAGTATATATGAGTATATTAATATAAATTTATTTTCATTTGGGATCTTTTAAGTATTGAGAGATTTGCATCTAATTTTTTTTTTAATCTTTTTTAGTGCTTAATAAATTCAGAGTTAAGATGGATCTACACTATTTAGGGATTCAACACTATTGAGATAATTAAATAATTGGACACATATCTTAAAAACTCATATTCATACTAGTTTCTAAGGTGTATTCCAACACAAGGGGTGGAAGGTGTGGGGGTATCGTTCTTGATCCCAAGGGAAACACATAAAACACCTTCAATTGGGGATTGAATAGAGATTCAAACAACTAAGCAGAGACATTATAATTATTTCATGGGTTTGAAGAGTATCAATGAAAATCATATTAAAAACTAATTGTAATAGGGGACTTGGCGTTAATCATCAGCATGATGCTAAGAGCCTCATCTCCAAGTGATAGAAACTTAATAAGGAGTATCAAGAGAATTAGTTTAGGGAATTCGTCCAATTTGAAAGTGTTAAGTTCTTCCATATCCTAAGGATGCTCAACCACCAAGAAGATCATCTAACCAACAAAGTTGTCCTTCTGAATTACGACAATTTCAGATTAAAAGGTCAAGAGGTATTTTCCCCCATCCCTTACATATCAAACCATAGTAATGAAATGACCTTCCATGATATACAATTTGCACGCCAATACACATGGGAAGGTTAATTACCATTCATGAGGATCAAGGAGCATAGAACATGCGATGCCCTTACACACTCAAAGGTTAATGTGGGATTAGGCATATCAATTACCCTAGAGGATTAATTTTATTATAGGTAGGATAATGGCTCTTGGCGCAAGTTTGTTGTTTGTTGTTTGAGGATTTGTGGTGTTTCCTTGGTCTATGGATCTTGGTTATGTCTCAACCTAGTTCAAATTAGGGCTTTGAATTGGACTTTTTCTCTCTTGGATTATCTTTGTGGGATCCCGGTCCCGTTAATTTGTTGGGTTTGTGCTATGTTGGCACTAGTTCATGAGGATTTGTGTCTTTTTGTTTGGGCTTGATTTGTGGGACTCATATTTTTTTCATGGTGGCTTGGGTCCATGCGGTTTGGGTCATATTGGTTAGTGTGGTTCAAACTCTTCAATTTTTGGTTCATGTGGCTTAGTTTGGTGTGTTTGGTATACGTTGGATTGTGTGGTCTCTCTAGTTTCATAGTGTTTGTTACTCTGGAAGTGCCCTGCTCCTCTCAACTCAAATTTGAAAAATGTTAGCAGTTTGTCTTTCTTTTTCTTTTTAGAGGGAACATTGGTCTGTGAAGTTAGGCTTGCTATTCTGAGTGTTGTGAGCGGAGATAAAGGTTTGTTTAGGCGTTACGTCGGGATATCAAAATGGATCATGGGAATTCTAGGAGATGTGCATTGTGTGAAACTACTCAAATTCACAGAGTTTTAAGAAGACAAGAGGATCATATCACTGATAATGAGAATTCAATCTTCTCAATTACTAGTAGAATGCACTCCGAGGAAGAGGCCATAAATTATGAAGTTTCCTTCATACTGAAAAATTTGCACAATCAAAGGAGACAAACAAACGACTTTCAAGATGAGTGTGCTACTCTCCATCATCTGGTTGTGGGATTGGTGAGAAATAATACTTCAACTAATTCAAATCTTAGGTTGACAATTGGGTTTACAATGGAGGAGGTTAAAAAAAACGAGACAATATAGCAACAATAGGGGGATGTGGAAATGTTGAACATGGACCAAAATTTCATGCCCAATGTAGAGAACTAGGAGGAATCTTACAACCATCATGATTTTATTCAATAATAGTGTATAATGTTTTAAAATTTTTTCATATCAAGCGTATTTGTCAAAATCTATACTTGTAATAGTTTTTAAGAATCCTCTACGAAGGATTGTTTTGTCTTCATAGACAATCTCTCAAATTTTGGACAATTCTCAGAATATTTTGTTGGACAATTACCTTCTATATGTATTGTCATGTTATCAATGGAGTTGCAACTATTTTCTAATACAAATATATCCGTTCTTGTTTTTAAAAATAAAGAAGTGTATTCTAACATAATGTTTTATATATTTTATGGAATCCATAATTTTAATGTAGAGACTCTATGTATTATAACAATGCCAACTAACTTTGCATGTAGAAATAATATTTCAAAATCAAGATTATATTTAGTAATAGTTGGTTTTTTAAATTTTTAAAACCTTCAATTTAAGGTTTCATTTTTTAACTTGTTTGTTTTTTTCATAAGTTAATATAATTTTGGTTTTATGTAATAAATAAATAAATAAATTGAATAGTCCATAGAGATCAAAGTATTGTTGATGTGATCTACACATGCAAACATCTTATGTTTAGAAAGGCTTAAGTTTCCAAGGGGGCATATAACAATATATTTTTAATGCTAGAAAACTTTCTTGATAAATATTGTGTCAAAATTTTTGAAACGTCCAACATTTCGAGTGGACACTCCACCCATCGTGAGGGACAAATGAAGCCAATATGTTAGGAAAGAGTACTAGAGTGCTAGGGTTTATATTTAGATACCTTCATACCCATTCCCACCACCATCGAACTCAAAAATACGCTATTCTCAAAACTATAATTACTCGAGCCATCGACATCTCTGCCCCTCAATTTCTTGAGAAAGAAAAATCTCGCCTAACCAAGGCCCTTATGTCCAATGGTTACTCTCACTCTCAAATCAACCAATCCTTTCTCTTAGCTCACAAACCCAAATAAAGAAAACTCCTCCTCCTCCTCCTCCCCACCTCGTGCTCTCATTTCTCTTCCCTATATCTAGGGCACTATCGATCATATTTCCAAAATTTTGGCTAAAAAGAATATCAAAACCTTGTTCAAACCCTAAAAAACCCTCACACAATTATTCAAAATTGCCAAAGATAAATATGACTTGATGCTTTGCCCAATATTATACCAAATTCCTTGCTCTTGTGGAAAATCGTACATAGGCCAAAGTGGTAGATCCTTTAAAGCCTATCTTAGAGAGCATATACTTGATACTACCCACAACCAAATCTCTAAATCAACTATTGCCGAACATTCCTTTAATTCCAAACACCTAATTTGTTTTGACCAATCTAAAATTTTAGCATCCACCCCTTATTACTCTTCTCACCTCATTCATGAAGCTCTTGAAATTGAAAAGTATCCTAATAATCTTAATCATGAAGATGACTAAAAATTAGCCAATCTTGGACCCACCATTCATCACTTGGATCATTAGGCATCTTTTGATTAAAAATCTTGTTCTCTTGGATATCGTTCCTAACCTGCATTGATTTATTTCACCTCACCTTCTCTTATCCCTGGATTTTTCCTCCCCTTGCAATCTAAAAGTTATTTTTTTTATTAATTTGCTCATCACTTGTTAGAGTCCCCCTACATCTAACTTTATGCTCCTGGCTAACTGTTCATTTAATTTCCTTGTTTCCCATTCTTAATTTGCATTTATTGTCTATGGTTCGTACTCATTATAGAATATTATATTATCATCATTGTTTTATTTTCGTTGTATTACAAGTATGGCTAATTTATTATTTTACCATCTATTCTTAATGATTATTTCTATATTTTAATATTTTTCCTCTACGTAATCCACTTTTCTCTCTTCAACAGTCTCATACCAATCTTCCTCTTTAAATATAAACCGTATCACTCTTTTCTAACATATCAACTTCATTTGTCCTTGATGATGGGTGGAGTGTCCACACAAAGCATTGAACATTTCAAAACTTTTGACATAGTATTTATCCAGAAAGTTTTATAGCATTATGATTAATTGTGAAAACCTACACTCATACATATTTCTATTTGAAAGACTTATGCAACATGTCTAGTTTGAAAGCCTTTACACCGTAAACTAATCTATGTTCTAAGTTGACATTTGAGTAGCATATTTCAAGTTGAAGTTTTGAGAATTGCATTTTGTAATAAGGATTTTGAAATCAATTATATCTATCCACATTTTATTATGAATATATTTCTTTTAATTTGTTTTATGGGATGTGGATTCATCTAAAAACCAATTAATACTTTGTATTATTTATAATTATTCATATATTATGAGTTTTATTTGTTACATAGAGAAAAGCTGTAAGGTGAACATATTTTTTCCCTATCAAAATGAATTTGCATCTAATTATTAATATAAAATTGAGATTTATACATCTTCTACACATAAAAAAAAAAAACACATTTAAGTTAATGACAATTTTAGTGAATGCAATGCATAAAATTAAATAAAATGGGTTCGTGTAAGAGTGCATGGCATGTGCCTTTCATGAATTCCAATAAATATGTTTGTTGTAGAAGATGAAGTAATATTGGATTGTGTGTGAATCTATGCTCTTGATTTTTCCAAGGGCTCAAATATCTTCTGACTTATTCATCATTTCTTTCCCTCCTCGTATTGAATTTTTTATCACACACATGACAATGAAATGTTCCTGGAAATGGAGATTCTATGTAAGTCATGGATGACAATGAAATGTTAATGGAAATCCTGTGTAAATCACACATGACAATGAAATGTTCATGGAAATCCTCTGTAAATCACACATGACAATGAAATGTTCATGAAAATCTTCTAAATCACATATGACCACTTCAATGTCATGGAAATCTAATGTAAATCACATATGACAATGAAATGGTCATAGACATCTTCTGTAAAGCACACATATGACAATGAAATGGTCATGGAGATCCTTTGTAAATCATACATGACAATGAAATGATCATCTGTAAATCACACATGACAATGGGATCATCCCGAAAGTGTGAATAATGATATATTATAAAATGTCTAAAGAATCGTGTGCGAACCACAAAATGTAAACTTTGCAATATTTCTTCTTCCATACACGTTGGCATGATAAGGAAAACTTGGTAATCATGAAGTGTGCAACAATAAAGTCAATGTGATGTGAAAGTTGTGGAGGGAATATGACACTTTTTGCTTACAAGATAGACACGTTTTTCTCAAAATTGCGTATCATTTTATTTGTCCTCAAATCATATTGTTGGTTTGTGTTAAAATAAATTTCTAACATTGTTTTCTCGATGTTATCTTACAGGATCCTTAATTCCACTGGATTTTATAAATAGTGGTTTTTTTTTAAGTATACAAAAGATTATAGTAGTCAATTTTTGAATTTGTTATATATATATATATATATATATATATATATATATATATAATTTTAAGGTTATAGTTTAGTGTTAAGTTAAATATTAAATTGGTGTATGGGATTTCTTGTTTGTGTGATAAGGGATTTTCTTTATTCAACAATTTAAGTGGTAAAATTTATGGAGATATATATACTTATTCCCTTTAGATTTGAACTTATGACCTCTTACAAAACACACACATATACATCCTAAGTGAACTTAATGATAAAAGATAGGATATTTATTTTATATTGTATTTTTTTTAATTATAATATGTTTTTTTAATTTTTAGATTATATAACTAATTTTTAGATGATTTATTTTATGTCATATCTTTTTATATTTTTAATTATGGTATGTTTTTTAATTTTTAAATTATATAAACTAATTTTTTTTAATTTTTAGATTATATAAGCTAACTTTTCTTTCACTTTGGATTATTGAGATTATATTATTGGGATTGTATTATTTACTTACCTCTTTCATAATCAACCTGGAACTATTATATTATTGGGATTGTATTATTTACTTACCTCTTTCGAGGCAATTATGTTCAATAACTAAGAACTTAACTTGGTCTATTAATGTTTATTCTAATAATTTAAAGAAAAGTCAAAATAGAGTATCAAATGAAAATCTTTGATCCAATGAAAATCTCTGATCTAATAAAGATTATTTATTTATTTTTTATTTTTTTCTTCTGGAATAACTCAAATTAATCCATCTTAATGTTTCCACTCTACCTTAATCATGCTAGGGTTAGAGTTCTTGCATATTAGGTTTTTGTTTCTTTCAACATTTTTTGCATCATTATAAAATGTAGTTTTAGCCTCTTATTATGGTTTTTTTTTGCGAATAAGCATCACAATGACATCTCTTTACAAGGATAAGCTACCACCATTTTGACCACCTTGTATTGTTAATGTACATTGAAATGTTTTTCTCCATTTGACAACATTTGGTTTCCCCTGTAATACTCTATTTTCAATGCTATATCTTTTGTTTTGTCTATAATATTGTGTTCTTTCATTTCATTCTCAATGCAATCTGATAAATTGTAAAGAGCAATCTAGTCTTCGTTATTTTTTTGTTCCTTTCCCCAACAAGGTCAGGGTACAAGGAGTTGGGGATTTAACTAATTGACATTGGTGAAGAATTCCCTATTCAACCCAAACGACCCCCATGGTGGATGAAGTAAAGAAAGACAACAAAACAAGATATTTCATCATCTTGTTGTTCCATGAATCCGTCGAGCAAAAGATGAACACGATGATGGATTATTTCACTTAAATATTTCAATGATGACTCCCAACACTGACAAAGGCACCTTTGAAAAACATTTAACTCTACAAAATGACACCCTTTAAGGTGCACGTTAATTTTGGTAAAGGCTTTGTTAATTTTGGTAAGGGATTCACACACACTTGATTTGTTGAAGAAACCATATCCCTAGTTTTGATTGCAATGGAGGATGTTTTTTTTTTTTTTTTTTTTNNGGGGGGGGGGGGGGGGGGGTAGCCCCCTCTAAACGAAGAAGATTTGATGTTTCAAGCCATTGTCTCAGCTTCAGTAGAGAATTCCAAAGCTCCTCCCTATCGCTTTGTGAAAAATATCAAGGAGATGCCTTAGGTTAAGCTGCCCTCTTCAACCTCAAGATGTAAAGCTTTGGCCCTAGATGACCATGGTCTGAATGGATAATTTACAAGAATTTGGCCATCCCAAAAGACGATGGCTACATGGTTGTAAAAGAACTAGAAACCTCACATTAAGGGTTCTTTGAACCATTTTTTATTTGGGAGAGGATACTACACCTTTTTGTTCGAGTTTAAGAAAGACAAGGATTTGATCTTTTGAAGTGGAACATACTTCTTAGGGGATAGAGGGATGTATTTGAATACATAGATCCTTGATTTCAATATGGAAAATGACATTCTTTCTACGATTCTAGTTTGGGTCCCTCTCCCTCATATTTCCCTCCACTGTTGGAAAGATGATGCTCTTAAATGCATCAGGAACTCTTTGAGACATTACATTGATGGAGCTGATCCAAAGGAAAATATGTCCTCTTGTGCTCACATATATGTCAAGGTTGATCTAGAGAAAGGAATACCAGAAGTTGTGCTTATTTTGCTCGAAAACTGGAATCACATCCAGTAGCTAGATTATGAGCAACTGTCRTTCAAGTGTAAGCTCTACCACAAGTATGGGAACTTCGCCAAAAATTGCAAGAAAGATGAATCCCATTTTGTGGTCTCCTCAGGTCAGGATGCTCATTGGAAATTAGTTTCTCGCAAAGCAGGCTATAGGGTAAACTCCAACACTAAATGTTCCTYGCCTTTAGGTGTTGTTCCCTCTTCCTCTACGGGTATCTCCCAGGGGGTTTCTCTTCCAAATATCGGGCTGAATCTGTCTTCTCTGAGAAATATTGAACCCTAAAAAATCATCACCATTGTTCCCCAGAAGAATAATTTTTTTTCCCTTGAACAAATGGATCAACATACTGAAGAGAATCAGTCTCAGGAAATTGAAGTGGTTTCTTTCAGTGCCCCCTATGATCCACCTTTATTCCAAAACCAAGGAATTCCCCCTATCATTGGAGAGTCACATGTGACAAAAGAATATTTGGGGTTCGAGTCCATTGAGCCTCAAGAGGTTGAACCATAGATTTTGGAAGTGGGCATGGAAGAAACTGATAATTTTAGGGATGCAAAGTTGACATTTCAAGACATTAAAGAGAAGGAAGCAATGATGGGAAACTTGATGGATGAAGAAATGGCTTCGGAGGATAATTTACCATGCCGGTCGCGGAGAAAAGCATTGATAATTGTAAGAGAAGAACATACAAATAGAGAGATCAAACTGGGATCTCAACAAATGATATTCAAAATGATTGGAGACCCGAAGCAACAAAAGGCTTCTAGAAGTAATATTCCTCCAAAAGGAGGCCCACCCAAATCAAATGTCAAATAATGACTTTAGTCTCCTAGAATTGCAGGGCTCTTGGCACCTACCCTAAAATATCAACTGTCAAAGATATTATCAAGTCAGAAAAACCTACAATACTCATACTCCAGTAGACTAAAATGAAAGCATGTGAAGTGGTTAAAATCATAAATCAAATATGGAAATAGAGTGAAGGAATAACAAAAGATTCAAGAGGAGCTTTAGAGGGTTTGTACACCCTCTGGAACACCCAAGAGGTAAGATTAGATTTCTCATATCAAACTCAAAATTGGATTCTTATGAAATTCAAGTTTTTGAAAATTGATATATATAATGTAGTTTTCAATTTATATATGCCTATGACCAACAAGGATAAGTAGACCTATTGGACGTCTCTCATGAATCTAAAGGACTCAAAATTCTTTGTGAACTGTATCATAGCGGGGGTGTAACACCTTAGGACTGGACCTAAGCATGCACACTCCTTCCACGAGACAAAATGAAACCGAGTGAGCTCGAGGGATCTCAGTCACTTTATAGATGAATTTGGAGTCTTTGGGCATGATGGTGAGCCAAAGATGACTTTGCACAACCGTGACTTGTGAAAGGAGTTATGTGCAGAGAATTGTTGAAGTAAAACAAAGTTGGGTGCCCCATGGTGGACATGGGCACCCTCATCAAAGATGGATGGTTGGATGGACGGGCGTGCCAGTAGTAAGAGCGCCCAGTGGGCCGGATGTGCGAAAGAGTAATTTGGATGCCTCGGGCGCACCATGGGGGACCCAATAAAACGAAGTTGGTGACTCTCCACTCCTTGGGCACATGCCAAGGGGAGTTGCATAGCAAATGAAAAGAAAGAAACGAACCGAAGATGCGACCAAGTATTGATTTGGGTACCCAAGACACAAAAACGAAGAGTCAACTAGTGTGGGTGGAGCGTGTCCAAGGGGCGCACACCCATGAAAGACATTGGTTTCATGGAAGTGAGAAGTTGTCCCGATTTAGTGGGGCGCATTTCGTGGAAACCAAAGAGGCGCGCGCCCACAAGGAAAGTCAGCTTCACAATTGTGGACATGGCATTACAGAGAAAAGGGAGGGTGCACTTGTTGGGTGCCCTTTATAAACCAAGAAAGGAAAGACATTCAGAGACAAGAAGAAGGAGGAAGTCATTTAGTGAGGGTGTGTTGGCTAGATTGAAGGATTTTCAATTACAAAGAGGAAATGCAGGAGGAGCAAGACAATATGAGATTCGATCAAGTCTGGGAATCACAGGTTGGATGGTCTGAGGTAAGACATAAGATTTTCGGTTATGAAGCAAGGTGATGAGAGTTTCACACAAGTATTCTAGCTGAGATTACAAAGGAAGGGCGCATATTGGTGAACTCGACAAGGAAGAGTTTGGAGTTTTCACAACAGGTTATTTGTAACTTAACAAAAGCTCCATGTTGTGGACTTTCTTTGTGTGGCACGAGTTGAGCTCAACACACTTATGTTTTATACCATATTTTGGGTGTTAGGTCAGTTTATCCGCCCACAAGAAAAGTTTCTTTTTGTACTTGTATGAATGCTTCTTTTACTATTGTTGAAGATAACTAAGTATAAGACTTGCACACATAACTTAAGTAAGGAAACGAGACTAAGTGTTAGGTGTAGCCTGGGTCAATTACTTCGGTTTGGCCTTGCCGCTGAATGAAAGGCATTAGTGCCACACAAAGTTGAGGATATTGAGTGTCTGCAAGTTAACCGAGATCCCCAACCTTGTGACAGATGGTATTAGAGCTGATTTGGCCCATCCTCACTACTGTAGGTAGAACAATTGCGAAGGAGGGGGCGCACATATGGAAAAAACAGGTGGTTGCGAAGGGAATTTTGTGATGATGGAAGGGTGCACAAATTCAGAGTTGCAACAACAACCGCAAAAGGCATACAGTTGTGAAAAGGGTGATGAACGCATGAAGTAAATGGTAAAGGATGACAAAATGAAGCTGAACTTCGACGAGGAAATGCGGAGGCTGATGAAATCAACCAACGAAATTTTAGAGAGGCTGAGGTCCTTCACATCAAGATGTGATATGTGGTATGAAGGACATAAAGCTCTCTTCATAGACAAAGGTTTCCAAGTCTCGGTGATAGACTTGCCCAGGGAAAGGGAAGCTATGTCCATTATCGTTGACATCACAGAACAACAAAGTTTGTTTGAAGGCATCAATCCTATCACTTGCGAAGAAGGTTTAGTTCAACATTTCATAGGGTATTTCCCAGAAGTGAAGCAAGCTAGTGAACGACAAGAATCGTGTAGCGAAGAGGAAAAGGATGAAATCACAGTGTTGAACTCAACAAGGGTGGATTCACTCATGAAGGGGGACACCCATGACAAAGGAAGAGTCAAGGAAAAGAAGCAGGCCGAATTACTTGACCATAAAGGTAAGACAATTCGTTGTTTCTTATGCAACCTTAACCATTTCACACATAATTTTCCTTTGAAGGAGATGTTAGAACGGATGGTTGAAAACCAAGAGAAACTTGCGATGCATAATCTTGCGGTCTTGGATGAAGTGATCCAACTGCTGCTGAAATCGACAAAGGTAATGATGGAAGAGGTTGAGGAATTGACGAAGCAGCTAGACGAGTTCAAGACGCAGAACCATGGACAATGTTCACAAGACAAAGAAGAAAGACTTTGTTTTGTGGATGTGATAGTAAGTGGGGTGAAGGTGGCAGTGTTGGTTGACATCAGATCAAATCACAAATTTATTAGTGAGCGGACTGCGACATTGCTCCATCACAAGTCTAAGGGAATCTTGGATGCATTCAAGGTAGTCAACTCAGAGATGAAGCCGATGGCAGGGGTAGTTTGTTCAACACCATTGAGAGTTGGAAGCTAGTTTGGCACTTGGGATGTGATGGTGGCTCCATTGGATGATCGTGCAATGATCTTGGGGTAGGACTTTCTCAAGCATGCTAAGGAAATTCTTGTACCGCATGAGGGTTACTTGGTGTTCTTGGATGAATCCAAAATTCCAAGTGTGCCCATGACGATGAAGATAAAGTGGAAAAAAGCTTAGAAGTTCTGCGATCAGGTTGGTTGAGGGAGTCTGCGAAAGTGTGGAAAAACCCCATGACAAGAAGCAACAAAAAGAAGTGACTTTGAAAAAATGTTCTTTGGGTGACATGAAACAGAAGGAACAAAGTATACATAGGTTAACAACATTGGAGATTTCATCAAAGTCTATCATGGAGAAGATAGATCCGTTGCGGAGCATGCATGACCGAGAGACAGTTAGAGAGAATGAGCTGAAGTCATCCATCACAACACTTGTAGAAGTCACTACACAGGAAACACAACCGAGGTCACCTTTCTACTAGCAGGTTTGCGACAAGGTTGGAGAGGCTTGGTCATGCAAGTCACTAGCACCTCAAACTCTAAGTGCTGATATGAAGGAGTGCATGAAGGAATTCACTCAACCAGACTTGGAGGATGTGGAAGAAGTTGGCATGCAAGACCGAGACCCTGCAATGATTGTGAACTATTGTAGATGTGCGATGGGGATCTACGATTTTTATCTTAATGTAGAACGACTTGAGAAGTTGGATTTCTCACTGAAGGAAATCAGATTGGTCCTAAGGTACTTGCAGATAAAACATAGATCAAACACATCGTTTTCCCAGATCCTTGGCAGTGGCTTCTGAGAATACTTAGTCTATTGAGCTTGGAGGTTGGGTGTGCTACCAGGAAGTAGGTAGTGTGGCCTTGGTGCCTTGGTGAAGAGGTGCCATAGAATAATTTGAAGAAATGAAGATATTGATTGCGGTTGCGAAATACAACTATTGGTACATGAAGGTGTAGACAACAATTGCAAAGTTGAGTTGAAGACTTAGTGAAATTTTGGCAAGGATGAAAGCATTTTCATGGAGTTTGAGGAATGGACCGATAGACACAAGTTGTGAACATAAAAAAATTGAGAATGTGGAGAAGTGCATACTTGAAAATTAGACATAACGTCCAGAATGATCACCCGACTAGTCTAAGATGTGGGAGCTATAACTATGTGTGGAAACATGGACTTGGGTTGGATTCTGGATACAACGAAGGTCGTGAGAAGTTCAAGACTTAGGAAAACTTGGTAGTCATCACGACAAACAAAAACGACATGTAACATTGAGGCCAAAGGTGAAAATTTTCTCAGATCAATGCAAAACATGGCGTGTGGATGTAAATGACAGTTTGGGTTATAGACAAACATCATCGGTGATCGCGATAGGTGAAGTACATTGGGATTGTCAAGGACAAAAAAACTTTGAGTCGGGGAGAAAGTAACACCTCAGGTTTGGATCTGAGCGTGCACGCTCCTTCCATGGGACAAGGTGAACAAGTCGAGTGAGCTAGAGGGCACTCATCCACTTTATAGACGAAGTTGGAGTCTTTGGGCACACTGGTGTGCCAAACATGACTTTGCACGACCATGAATTGTGAAATAATTTATGTGTGGACACCTGTTGAAGTAAAACAAAGTTGGGCTCCCCATGGTGGACATGGGCACCCTCACCGAAGACGTATGATTGGATGTACGGGCATGTCGGCAGCAAGAGCACCCAATTGACCATATGTACAAAAGAGTAACTTGGATGCCTTGGGCGCACCAAGGGGGATCCAACCAAATGAAGTTGGTGACATTCCACTCCTTGGGCATGTACCAAGGGGAGTTTACCAGTGAATGAAGAGTGTTGCAGATGATAAGAAAGAAATGGATCGAAGATGTGATAGAGTATTGAATTGGGCACCCAAGACGCGGAAATGAAGAGTCAACTAGTGTGGGTGGAGTGGGTACAAGGCGCACATTCCTATGAAAGATGTTGGTTTCATGGAAGTGATAAGTCAACTCGAGTTAGTAGGGCGTGTTTGGTGGAAACCAAAAAGGCGCGCACCCACAACGAAATTTGGCTTCGCAAATGTGGACATGACATTGCAAATAAAAGGGAGGGCACTCTCGTTGGGTTCCCTTTATAAACCAAACAAGAAAATTCATTCATAGACAAGAAGAAGGAGGAATTCATTCGATCCGGGTGTGTTGGGTAGATCGAAGGATTTCAACTACAAAGAGGAAATGCATGAGGAGCAAGGAAATATGAGATTCGGTTAAGTCTAGGAATCACAGGTTGGATGGTTTGAGGCAAGACAAAAGATTTTAAGTTATGAAACAAGCTGATGAGAGTTTCACACAAGTCTTCTAGCCGAGGTTGCAGAGGAAGGGCTCACACTGGTGAACACGACGAGGAAGAGTTTGGAGTTTTCAAAATAGGTTATTTGTAACTTAACATAAGCTCCCCATTGAGAAATTTATTTGTGTGGCACGAGTTGATCTCGACACACTTATGTTTTATACCAGATTTTCAGGTGTTAGGCCAGTTTGGCTGCCCACAAGCAAAGTTTCATTTTGTACTTGTATGAATGATTCTTTTACTGTTGTTGAAGATAAATAAGTATAAGAGTTGCACACATGACTTAAGTAAGGAAACAAGACTAAGTGTTAGGCGTATCCTAGGTCAATTACTTCGGTTTGGCCTTGTAGCCAAACCAAAGGTGTTAGTGCCACACGAAGTTGAGGATGTTGAGCGTCCGCAACTCAACCGAGATCCCCAACCCTGTGACATGGGGACTTTAATGTCACTTTGAGTAGTTTTGAAAAAAGAGGGGGAAGTTCCGGGAGAGGTTGGAAAAATTACTAAAGGATTGGGATCTTCTGGACATTTATCCAGTCGAGGGGAATTCACCTGGTCAAACAAAACAATGGGATCTGAACACACCATTGCTAGACTATATCACTTCCACTTCCATAGCAATTTTCTTCTTCAATACTTCACTCTTCAATCCATAATCCTCTCTTCTTTTACCTCAGATCACAAGCTGATTTCCATACATCTCCATTCGCTCCCAAGCTATGGCCCCATGCCTTTTGATTTAAACCTTTATGGATCAATTCTTAGGAGGTGATTGACAGGGTTACTAAAGCTTGGAATAAATGGATATTGGGCACCCTAGTATACATTTGGGAGAAAAATCTCAAACTTGTCAAAACAATTTGAAGGACTGGGAAAAATAAGCTTTTATTTCTCTGACAACAGAAAAAGGTTAAATATGAGTCAAATTAGAGGAGTTGCAATGGCATATGGAAGATGAAGAGGTCACAAACCAAATCCATGACAAGGAGATCAAGCTACAAAATATATATTACAAGGTATTGAAGCAAGATGAAGGGTATTGACATATCAAATCCCAAAGTTTGTGGCTAAATGCAAGGGACAAAAGAACTGATTATTTTTATAAGCTGGCCAAAGCCAAAATAAGTTGGAACAATGTCAATGCAATCATTTAGGAATATGGAAACAACATTTCATATTTTGTGGGCATCAAGGAGGCGACCAAGTTTCATTTCACACTCCTTATTCCCAATAGAATGAAGCAACATAAGAGACTGTGGACACAATGTTGGAACACATACCAAGAATCATAACTAAGGAAGATGATCCAAATGTTGAACAACCCAATTTCTAAAGATGAGATACATAAAATGATTTAAAGTTTTGATCTGGATAAGGCTCTAGGTCCAGATGGTTTTACTATATCCTTTGAACTTTTTGGTACCTCATTAAGTTTGATTTAAGGCGAATGCTTCAATATGCTCATAGATCAAATAAATTGGATGGGAATACTAATTATTCCTTCTGAAAGAAACCAATCCTACCTCCTTTTATAGATTCAGACCTATCTTCTTGTGCACTGTTTCCTACAAAATCATGACTAAAATAATAGCCTCTTGCCTAAAAAATATAATGCCAAGAGTAATCTCTAAAAACCAAGGGTTTTTTTTAAACAAGATAGGCAGATTATTGACAATGTTGTGTTAGTGCGGGAAGTAATTCATTCTAGTGTGTAGACTAAGGAAAAAGGCATGTTGGTCAAATTGGACATGACCAATGCACCAAAATCCAAGTTGCACCAAAATCCAAGAATATGCCCTTCGGAATCAAGAGAGGAATCATTAGGAAATATTCCCGAATTATTATTGAAAACAACATATGAAGACCTGGGGCAGATAGAAGATGAGCTAGCCAGGAAATTAAGATTTGCCTTGATACAAAGAGTTTACATGGAGCACTGGAAAGCACCAAAAGCGTGTGATTCAGTTGGATCAAATAAGAGAGTGGAGCTGAGTAGAAAGAGATAATGCTCCCCAACAAAAAAAGATATAAAAATGATCTCTAAGATCAGAATGATAGGTGGTCAGTGAATTAGTTGGTTGGTTAGTCGGTCGATTAATGATATCGATAGTCTGAGAGTTTTGAGTGAGCTTAGCTACCAGTGTCGAGCTCACTCTGAGCTTGCTATAATCCTGTGATGTTTTGAATATATTCCCATGTCTTTCATAGATCTGAGTTCTAATTCAAGGCATATGACACATTATGTTGTACTTCCACTGTTTTATATAGTAATGATATGAAGTGTTGTGGTTGTCACAGGAAACTGTTCAATGCACTGTATATCTCTGATGTGATGGAATACTTCTAGTAATAAAGATCTGGTAGTTATGATCTAATCTGTATCTGTTATGAATGAGTTGAATATGTGTGTATAGTTTTAATTCTTAGTCCTAAATAGGTTATCAAACCTGAGTTACATGGATGCCAACTACAGTAATGTTTTGTGTGTTTAATCCTTCATCCCTATCATAAGACGTTATGTTCTATGTGATATTCTCTGCATCTCAGGTGAGACCTTCCTTGGCCTTGGCCGAGGATTGATATGTCAGTGCTTTGGGGTTTTGTTGGATAGATTTGGACGAACCTTGGGTACAAAACTCCCTAGCGTTAAGAAGGATGGTACACACACACGTGTGGACTAAAGGAGAACACCCAACAAATGGTTCTGTTGTCGGGACCTGAAGTCTTGTTGAGATCGATGGAGGAAAATAAAAATGAGTTGGAATCCTTCTAAGGAGGATATTCAAGACTGGATGGAAGCGAAATAAGACAATTTTTCCCCATGAGAGACTCAAGGATTGTGGGTGAATGCGAAGGAATGGAAAGGCATATATCTTTACTCGGATATGCATGAGCTCTTCTTCACAAATTTTCCATGTCTGTTGCATGAATGGTTAAAGAGATAAGCTAAAGTCAACTTAGCTTTGTTACCAGTGGAGCCAATGGGATCAAACCAAGCTTGATAAATTGAAGGTGTTGGATACAATGAAGATCGTGAGAAGTTCAAGACTTAGGAAAACTTGGTAGTCATTGCGAGAAACAACAACGACATGTAACATGGAGGCCAAAGGGGCAACTTTGCTCAGATCAATGCAAAACATGGCGTGCAGATGTAGATGACAGTTTGGGTTATAGACAAGCATCGTCGGTGATCGTGATAGGTGAAGTACATTGGGATTGTTGAGGACAAAAAAAACTTTGAGTCGGGGAGAATGTAACACCTCAGGACTGGACCTGAGCGTGCACACTCCTTCCATGGGACGAGGTGAACAAGTCGGGTGAGCTAGAGGGCACTCAGTCACTTTATAGATGAAATTGGAGTCTTTGGGCACACTGGTGTGCCAAACATGACTTCACACGACCATGAAATGTGAAAGGATTTATGTGTGGACACCCATCGATGTAAAACAAAGTTGGGTTCCCCATGGTGGACATGGACACCCTCATCGAAGACGTATGGTTGGATGGATGGGCGTGTCGGCAGCAAGAGCACCCAATTGACCAAATGTACAAAAGAGTAACTTGGACGCCTTGGGCGCACCAAGGGGGATCCAACCAAATGAAGTTGGTGATGTTCCACTCCTTGGGTGTGCACCAAGGGGAGTTTACCAATGAATGAAGAGTGTTGCAGACGATAAGAAAGAAATGGATCGAAGATGCGATAGAGTATTGAATTGGGTGCCCAAGACGTGGAAATGAATAGTCAACTAGTGTGGGTGGAGCGGGTCCAAGGTGCACGTGCCTATGAAAGACGTTGGTTTCGTGGAAGTGATAAGTCAACTCGAGTTAGTAGGGCGTGTTTGGTGGAAACCAAAAAGGCGTGCACCCACAACGAAATTTGGCTTCGCAAATGTGGACATGACATTGCAAAGAAAAGGGAGGGCACTCTCGTTGGGTTCCCTTTATAAACCAAACAAGACAATTCATTCATAGACAAGAAGAAGGAGGAAGTCATTCGATCCGGGTGTGTTGGATAGATCGAAGGATTTCAGCTACAAATAGGAAATGCATGAGGAGAAAGGAAATATGAGATTCAGTTAAGTCTGGGAATCACAGGTTGAATGGTCTGAGGTAAGACAAAAGCTTTTAAGTGATGAAGTAAGTTGATGAGAGTTTCACACAAGTCTTCTAGCCAAGGTTGTAGAGGAAGTGCGCACACTAAAGGATTGGGATCTTCTGGACATTTAGCCAGTTGGGGGGAATTCACCTGGTCAAACAAAACAATGGGATTTGGACACACCATTGCTAGACTATACCACTTTCGTTTCCATAGCAATTTGCTTCTCCATACTTCACTCTTCAATCCATAATCCTCTCTTCTTTTACCTCAGATCACAAATGATTTCCATACATCTCCATTCACTCCCAAGCTATGGCCCCATGCCTTTTGATTTAACCCTTTATAGATCAATTCTCAAGAGGTGATTGACAGGGTTACTAAAGCTTGGAATACATGGATATTGGGCACCCTAGTATACATTTGGGAGAAAAATCTCAAACTTGTCAAAACAATTGGAAGGATTGGGAAAAATAAGATTTTATTTCTCCGACAGCAGAAAAAGGTTAAATATGAGTCAAATTAGAGGAGCTGCAATGGAATATGGAAGATCAAGAGGTCACAAACCAAATCCATGACAAGGAGATCGAACTACAAAATATATATTACAAGGTATTGAAGCAAGAGGAAGGGTATTGACATATAAAATCCCAAAGTTTGTGGCTAAATGCAGGGGACAAAAGAACTAATTATTTTTATAAGATGACCAAAGCCAGAATAAGTTGGAACAATGTCAATGCAATCATTTAGGAATATGGCAACAAAATTTCTGATTTTGTGGGCATCAAGGAGGCGGCCAAGTTTCATTTCACACTCATTATTTCCAATAAAATGAAGCAATATAAGAGACTGTGGACACAATGTTGGAACACATACCAAGAATCATAACTATGGAAGATGATCCAAATGTTGAACAACCCAATTTCTAAAGATGAGATACATAAAATGATTTAAAGTTTTGATCTGGATAAGGCTCTAGGTCCAGATGGTTTTACTATATCCTTTTATAGAAATTTTTGGTACCTCATTAAGTGTGATTTAAGGAGAATGCTTCAATATGCTCGTAGATCAAATAAATTGGATGGGAATACTAATTCTTCCTTCTGAAAGAAACCAATCCTACCTCCTTTTCTAGATTCAGACCTATCTCCTTGTGCACTGTTTCCTACAAAATCATGACTAAAATAATAACCTCTCGCCTAAAAAATATAATGCCAAGAGTAATCTCTGAAAACCAAGGGTTTTTTAAACAAGATAGGCAATTTATTGACAATGTTGTGTTAGTGCGGGAAGTAATTCATTTTAGTGTGTCTACTAAGGAAAAATGCATGTTGTACAAATTGAACATGACCAATACCTTCGACCGGGTGCGACACTCTTTTCTCTTCAAAGTTTTGAGAAATTTTGGATTCAATGATGCCTTCATCAAATGGATATCATCTTGTATTTGTGCACCCTCGATAGCACCCTTGGTGAATGACCATCCTATTGATTACTTTCGTTGTAGCAAAGGATTATGACAAGGCTATCCCTTATCCCCTTTGATTTTATATTGGTTGCAGATTCCCTGAGCCGCAAGATGGAACATGAAAGGAACAATGGACACTTTCCATGCATACAGATAGAATGAGGATTTAAAAGTGCCAACCATTCCAAATTCGCATATGACACCTTATCGATTAGAGGGGCTTCGATAACGATAGTCTCAAGATTCAAGCAAACTCTAGAATCTTTTTTGGATGCCTCTGGAGGGGAAGTGAACCACATGAAATGCCAAATATATTGTTGGAATGTTAAAGCACAAGTGAAACAATGAATCTCCCATATCCTCCATTTTAACAATATTGAAAATTGGTCCTCATTTCGATACTTAGGAATGCCAATATTTCTCAAGAATTCATCCTTGAAGGATTGACATAACATTGTTGAGAAGATCAAGAAAAAATACATGTAGTGGGATTCATAGTGGCTCAACCCAGTTGGGAGGATTGTGTTAATTAAGGATATCTTGTCATCCTTCCCTCTATACCAATGTTTTGAGCTATTGTCTCTCCATCTTATCAGAAACCAGATTGCTACTGATATTCGCAAGTTCCTGTGGAAAGGGAGAAAAGGAAATGACAAGAAATTCCACCTCATTAATTGGGTCATAGTAAGGAAACCAATTGATTGAGGGGGTTGGGGATTAGGGACCCAACTCTAACGAATGTGGAAATGGGTGCTAAAATGGTATGGAGGTTGGTAATGGGACATCCTATGTGGTGGAAAAGAATTATTTGGAAAAATATTTCAGAGGCATGAGACAGACATGCATTGAGCAACCTCCGAAGAAAACAAAGGGCTCAACCATTTTCAGGATAATTATTGTTGTGCTCCCCTTAATTTAAGACAAGATAACATGGATTCTGGGGAATGGGAAAAATAATATTTGGGAGGATTGTATCCTGGATAAAGGAAAATTGGAAGTTCGTTAGGACTTGGTCAAACTTTAGACATGGATGAGAGAACAAGGCTCCTCTAATATTTATTATATCTCCAAGTGGGACAAGGTTGCTGGTCTCTAGATGTGATGGTGGTTTGGCTACATTCCTAGCCATCTAGTTCATCTCTCTTTCACCTTTTCTGAGGATCTGACATGTTGTGCCCCTTAGAACAATGTGGAAAAAGATAAGAGAGAATGGGGGGTCTCCTCTTTTTATGTCAAAAATAGATACTTGGCTCTGTTGGATCCCTCCATTCAAGCCTAGTGATCTAATTTATGTGAAAAAGTGTGGGACAAAGATGGTCTGCCTACACTTAATTTTTTCTGCTGGATCCCGGTCCACAAAAAAACACTCACCTATGAAAATTTAAGAACAGGAGGAATCGAGGGCCTATATTGATGTGATTTATGTCAATAGGCAGAGGAATCACTACAACATATTTTTGTTGATTATGAATTCATGAAGGAAACCTGGAAAATGATGATAGCGGGTCTGGGACAAAGAGTTGATTGGCTAAATAATTGCAAGGATATTTTGAAAAGCTGGTGCAAGTGCTATAAAGGAATGTTCAAACAAAAACCTAACTTTAAAAGAATGTGGGAAGGGAATCCTAAATATGTATGATGGAAAATATGGCTAGAAAAAAACAAAGAAAATTTCCAAAATGAAAAGATCTCTCCCAGGAAGGTAGCTTCTAAAGTAGTGTCCCTTTTATTTGAGCATATGAGGATTAAAATTAGAGTGAAAAATCAAGGATTTGATGATCAATAGAGTGGCTATATTTCTAAATTTAAAATGAATAATTTGATCACGTGGTCACTCAAGGGAAAAGATATATCTCAATTTCAGTGGGGGATCATAAAAGATCAGACATAATTCAAAGTATGGCAGTCCCAACAAAAAACTAATATTCTCTTCTTTGATGGAGCCTCTCAAAATAACCCATGGGCAACATGAGTGGGTGGAAATATCTTCGATCCCAAAGAAAAAAGTAGAACTTATTATGCTTGTGGGATAGTGTTGGCACCCGTCTAGTTTTGTGTGCATGCACAAACGAAGTTGTGCATGCTCATTCCATAGTTTTGTACACATCAAAGGAAATGTGTGAGGAATGCCATAAAGTGTACATAGGACCAGATTTTTTCAATCACATGCCAAGTGTAAAGACTACCAAGTGTGTGCGTGCCAAGTGTAAAGACTATCAAGTGTTCTCACGCCAATTTTAAAGGCTACCAAGTGTGCGTGAGTCTAAGTTTTGTTAGTTGAACCAAAATCCAAGAATATGCTCTCCGGAATCAAGAGAGGAATCATTAGGAAATATTCCCGAATTATTATTGAAAACAACATATGAAGACCTGGGGTAGATAGAAGATGATCTAGCCAGGAAATTAAGATTTTCCCTGATACAAAGAGTTTACATGGAGCGTTGGAAAGCACCAAAAGCGTAAGATCAGAATGATAGTTGGTCAGTGAATTAGTTGGTTGGTTATTCGGTTGATTAACGATATCGACAGTCTAAGAGTTTTGAGTGAGCTTAGCTACCAGTGTCGAGCTCACTCTGAGCTTGCTATAATCCTGTGATGTTTTGAATATATTCCTGTGTCTTTGATAGATCTGAGTCCTAATTCAAGGCACATGGCGCATTATGTTGTACTTCCATTGTTTTATATAGTAATGATATGAAGTGTTGTGGTTGTCACAAGCAACCGTTCAACGCACTGTGTATCTCTGATGTGATGGAATAATTCCAGTAATAAAGATCTGGTAGTTATGATCTAATTTGTATATGTTATGAATGAGTTGAATATGTGTGTATAGTTTTAATTCTTAGTCCTAAATAGGTTATCAAACCTGATTTACATGGATGCCAACTACAGTAATGTTTTGTGTGTTTAATCCTTCATCCCTGTCATAAGACATTATGTTCTATGTGATCTTCTTTGCATCTCAGGTGAGACCTTCCTCAGCCTTGGCCGAGGATTGATATGTCAGTGCTTTGGGGTTTTGTTGGATATATTTGGACGAACCTTGGGTACAAAACTCCCTAGCGTTAAGAGGGATGGTACGCACACAAGTGTGGACTAAAGGAGAACACCCAACAAATGGTTTTGTTGTTGGGACCTGAAGTCTTATTGAGATCGATGGAGGAAAATAAAAAGGAGTTGGAATCCTTCTAAGGAGGATATTCAAGACTGGATGGAAGCGAAAGAAGACAAATTTTCCCCATGAGAGACGTAAGGATTGTGGGTGAACGCGAAGGAATGGAAAGGCATATATCTTTACTCGGATATGCATGAGCTCTTATTCACAAATTTTCCATGTCTATTGCATGAATGGTTAAAGAGATAGGCTGAAGCCAACTTAGCTTTGTTACCAGTGGAGCCAATGGGATCAAACCAAGCTTGATAAATTGAAGGTGCTATATAACAAGTGGACTTGGTCTATTGATTTTTGGTTCACTTGGGTGAAGGAAGGCTATATTGTTGAGTTTTCTATAGAATATAGTGATTCTTTTAGCGAGGTTGAAAGAAAGTTTGATGAAGGTCCAAGGAAGCAGATGCTAGAAGAAATTACACTTTGTATCAATATGTTGTTTGTAGAAAGAAGAATGATGGACAGGGAGCCTGATATGATGGCCGAGTAAGCCCCAAGCGCTGGGGTGGTTTAGAAAAGGTGGGGGGAAAATAGACAGAAGATGGATCCATTGAGGATGATCCAAGAAGTTGTTGAGATGAGGTGAGGAATTGAATGGACCCATAAGAGTTGAGGAGAAAAAGAGTCGAGAGATATGCAAGAAGAGATTAGTTGAGAGATAAAGATGAGCAGAGGAGTAGAGAAGAGTTAGCCAAGGGTGCACAATGAGGTATCAGGCCAAGAATGAAGAAGAAAATCACACTTGGTAGTGGTGTGGGAGAGGATGTTGTGCTAGAGTGGAATACAGGAAAGCATTGTTCGACAACATAGGTATTCCAACAGAGGACGAACACATTCAGTAACCAATCACATAACCATATCAAAGATCAACACACTGATGTTTTTACGTGGTAAAACCCCTAAAGGGAAACATCCACGACCCCAGCCAACGCAGCCACTTGGAGCAGTTTATTAATGCAAAAGAAAAAGATTACATAAAGATTTTACAATAGAGTTTCTCATAATCGATCATTGACAAATGACCCTCCATGATCTTTAAATAGAGATCATGGACCAATCGGGTGTTAAACCACATATCAATGGCTGTTAAGATCGAGGAGAGTATGAACCATCAGATCACTCTATGTCGAGAACATATCGTGACCGTCGGATTTCCTAACTACAAATGCATACTAATGCATACTAAAGAAACACACTAAGAAACACACTTTTACCCAACGACATATTAGACCAAGTACATCTTAACTAACTCCTAAGTGTCTAAATATCCTAACATCCCCCCTTAAGAACAACTTGGGATAGGATTGAAGGATTTACAATGTTGACTCAATAGGAGAAGGAAGGAGGCATTAGAGCCTATCCCCCCTTAATAACAACTTTATGAACTCCTAACATAGAGCAAAGGTTGGAAAACTTTGCTTCTGTAAGAGACTTTGTGAAAATGTCTGCAACTTGATCATATGTAGGTCAAAAGAGCACTTCAATAACTTGATCATGAATAAGCTTTATGATGAAGTGAATGTGTAGCTCGATGTGCTTGCTGCGCTGATGTTGAACTGGGTCTTTGGTGAGCTTGACGGCACTTTGATTGTTGCACCAAAGGCTGGTCGGATGCTGCTTCTCGAATCCAAACTATGAAAGGATCTGTCAAAGCCACAAGGCTTCCTGACTTGCATTTATCGCTACTCGGTACTCTGCTTCTACTGAAGAAAGTGCAATAGCCTGTTGTTTCTTACAGGCCCAAGTGAAAGGTCCTGAACCAAGGCTGAAAACATAACCTACAGTAGACTTTTGATCATCAGGGTCGCCGACCCAATCTGAATCAGTGAAACCAACCAATAAAGGAGTCCCCTCTGAACTGTAATGTATCTCGAAGTGAACTGTACCATATACATTGCGAAGTATCCTTTTAGATGATTTCCAATGACTTTCATGGTGTGTTTGCATATACCGGGCAACAAGACCAAAAACAAAGGAAAGATCAGGATGGGTATGAGTCAAGTATAAGAGGCTACCAACTAACCGATGGTACAGGGTGGCATCAACTTCAGGAGAAGTACAAGTGGCAGTAAGCTTGACTCCAGACTGGAAGGGAGAAGGGGTTGGTTTACAATCATCCATGTGAAAGCGACAAAGAAGGTCACAAACATACTTAGATTGGGAAAGAAAAATTCTTTCATTGGTTTGCAAAACTTGGAGGCCAAGGAAATAGCGCAAAAAACCTAAGTCTGTCATTTCAAATTTCTTCTTAAGGCTGGTTTTCACATGGTTTAAAAGTTTTGAGTCACTACCAGTAAGGATAAGGTCATCAACATAAAGGAAAAGGATTATGAGACGGCTTCCTACTTTCTTGGTATAAACATTAGAATCAGAATGACATCTAGAGAATCTAGTGGCACTAAGAAAGATGCCCATTTTGGCATACCAAACTCGGGGAGCTTGCTTAAAATCATAAAGAGATTTCTTAAGGCGACAAACAAGGCTAGAGTCATTCTGGACATAGCCAGGAGGTTGTTCCATGTATATTTCTTCTTTCAAATCCCCATGCAAGAAGGCGGATTTAACATCCATCTGATGGACCTCCTATTTATGTGAGGCAACAAGGGTAAGAACAAGGCAGATGGATTTCATTTTGGCCACAGGGGAAAAGGTTTCATTATAGTCAATTCTTTCAACTTGGGAGAATCCTTTGGAAACTAACCGAGCCTCGTGTCTTTCAACAATTCCATCTGATGCATACTTATTTCTATAAACCCATTTACATTTGACAAGTTTTCCTCCTTTTGGAAGAGGTACAAGATCCCAAGTATCATTTGCCATTAAAGAACGATACTCTTCATTCATTGCTATATCCCAATCTGGATGACCTGAATCTTATGTAAATGTCTCTGGATCATGAGTCTCTGAAACTTGAGCCAAAAGAGAAGAGGCTCGCTAGAACTGCGAACATGTTCGGCGTTGATCTGAAGGATCACCGACAAGATCACTAGTTGCTTCTCATGTTGAACGGACCCATCGAGGAAGCAGTGGAATTGGTGCTTGTTCAGGTTCAAAGGACTCATTTGGAGGAAGGTCATTAGGCGGAGGTGGATTTTCATCCTCACTGTCATCATCTGAAGAAGAAAACATAATAGGAATAGAAGAAGGCACAAATGTCGAAGATGGCTCGCAGGCCAAAGAAGGCACAACCACCGAATTAGGCTCACAGGCCAAGAGATTTTCATCAAATTTATCTTCTCTTCTAAGAATAATTTCATTACAATGTGGTTGAAGAAGTCTATAACCTTTGACATCTTCAGAATAACCAACAAATATACACTTCTCACTTTTAGGCTGCAATGCTTTCCTTTTCTCATCAGGAATGTGAGCCCATGCTATACTGCCAAATACATGGAAGTGACTTACATCTGGTTTAATTTTAGTCCAAGCTTCTTCTAGTGTTATATTTTTAGGAGCCTTTGTGGGAGTGCGATTGATGATGTAATTTTCACAGTTGATTGCTTCTGCCCAATACTTTAGACTTAATCCCTTGGATTGGATCACACAATTATCCATTTGTTTTAATGTGCGGTTATTTCTCTCAGCAACACCATTTTGTTGTGATGTATATGGAACAGTGTGTTCCATTTGCATGCCCTATGTAGTGCAATAACTTGTAAAATTATTGTTCACATATTCGCCTCCATTATCTGTTCTTAACTTTTGAATTTGATGTCCAGATTGCTTTTCTACAAGGTCCTTGTAGGCCAAAAACTTCGCTCTTAAGTTTTAAGAAGTAAACGCAAGTACGCTTGGAAAAATCATCAATGAAAGTTAAGAAATACTTGCACCCAAAAAAAGATGGAGAAGAAAATGGACCACACAAATCACTGTGAACAAGATGCAAAGGGCCCGATGCGTGCCAAGAGGCATGTTTGTCAAAACATTCCCGATGATGTTTGCTGAGTGTTACACATTATTTTTGTCACCACTATGACCGTTAATGATGTAAACCTATCTGTTTCCTTCAGAGGGGTTAGTGGCCTGAATTCCTGAAGAAAGAAGGGAGAAGAACTTTGCCTGAGAGAATAAATTGGATTTTCCTTTGTAAAAACCCTATTAAGGAGGATTTCCGCAGGTTTCTCTATACATAGGGTGCGGAAATGCCTGATTTCCGTAGGATGCACTATAGCTAGGTCGCGGAATTTCCGCAGTCTGCATTACAGCTAGGGTGCGGCGGCCTTCGTACGTGGGAAAAATGAGCATTTTCTCAATGCTTCTAGAAGGAGAAGCTTCTATGGTGAGGTGGCCTCCGAATGGTTTGGATCTTACTCGCTTTCATGATTTAGTGGGATCATCCTAACCTCCTCACCTTATCCTCTTCAGCTTATAAAAGGAGAGGAGATCTCATGGAGAAAGTTAGTTGGATTGAGCTTGGGAAATTTATGTTGGCTTTGAGCTTTGTCAAGATAGATTGTGAGTAGCTATCAGATCCATGGTCTCAGAATCCTTGGAGCAAGAAGTGTGTGGGAAGCAAGGAACTGTTGGAAGGAACTTGACGACATTAAGGAATCTGGTTGCATCTTTCTTCCACATTATATAATACAGTGGCATGTTTCTTTCCCATAAAATCATTAGCATTTTATTACATGACTCCTTGATCACATGTTTAGGTTTTCATTGAATTTACTATTGTTCCTTTCACTTTGGTTGGTTTGTGTCATTGCAGATATGATTTCACAATAACATCGGAGTGAAGCAGGGACAACAAAGATATAAGAAAGAAATATATTAAGGTATGTCATCCATTCCTTTTTTGGTAGTGAATTCAATGATTGTAACTTAGGGAAAGTGTCATGTCCTGTCTTGTTTTGTTCTAGATCCAGGTGGATTAGTTTATGTCCGCATTCACCGATTTATCCCACAACACCGAGAACACAACCAGCACAAACACCATCTCTACATGAAACAAGAGGAAGACCAGTCACATCTATTGATTACATAGTTTCTGCAATGAGCGATAGTTTAGATGACCAAACCCCTCATGCCAAAGTTTGCTCAAGTCATCACTATGAGCAACAAAAATTGATGACCCGAAGTTGTCAAACTTGTACAACCTGGTAATATCATTAGCAATTCCAGTTGCAATAACATGCTTAGGATCTTTTAGATCCTTGATTACAACTTGGTGAGGTGAAAAATCTACGGTTTTACCTTCACATGAATGAGTGATTTGATATACTGATAGAAGGTTACAAGAAAGATTTGGAACACATAATACATCATTGAAATGACCATTATCTACTTGAACTGCTCCCGATCCTACAACACTAAGAGATCTATCATCACCAACAAATATTTTCTTGGTGTTACATTCATTTAGAGCAGAAAATATGGCCTTATCCTTAGCCATATGATAAGATGCTCTTAAATCAATAAGCCACTCATCAGAAGAAGAAGTAGAATATGTGTTGAAGGAGAAACCAAAAGCGGAAAGTGCATGTCCATGAGAAGAAGAAGAAGAAGAAGGAGAATCAATACTGATGTTGTGCTTCTTCATTTCTGCTTCTAAAGCTGCCATCTTCTTGAAACATTTGGACTCATCATCACCATATTTATCACAAAAGTGGCAATGTCTGTTAGTCTTCTTATTTTATATTTTGATCCTTTGTCACCATTAGGAGCTGAAGCTGTATGAGTGGGTTTGGGACCCTTATATTGCTTGTTGTTGTAGTGAGGATGTTGCTTCTTGAGATACTTGGGTTTATCTTTCTGTTGGGCAAATAATTCTTTGTTAGAGGTACCTACAGTGATGATCACTCCAAGTTGTATAAGCTTATCTTCCTCTCTAATCAAAGAAGCAAAAAAAGACTCAAGAGTGGGTTTTTCATAAGCTTTCCCTAGAGCCTCTTTCATGGCATAAAAGGTAGATACAAACACAGAATATGCACTACCTAGCTTAGAAAGAATAATATAGATGCAACGCTCTTCCTCCATTTTTATCTTACATTCTTCACATAAAATTCTGAGTGTTTTAAACTTAGATAGATAGTCTCCAAAGCAAGAAAAATCACTTGGAATCAAGTTCAGTATTTGATTTTCTAACTGTTGTGCTCGAATAATATTGAGTTTACCAAACACAGATTCAATCTTGTCCCAAGCTTCTTCGGGGTCATCAATTTCTTGAAGGTGATACCTTAAATCAGGAGAGATGGACATTCCAATTAGTCCACGTCCTTCATCATTCCTATTATCCCATTTTGATTTTTTATCATCATCAGTGGGTGCTTTTTCCTTTCCCAAGGTAATTTGGTACATGCCTTTACTTCTTCATAAATCTTCCATATGAGATTTCCATTGGAAGTAGTTGTTGTTGGTAAGCAAGACATTACTTGTAGAAGCCATATTAAATATGCAGATAATGTGGATTTACAAATTGAAACTAATGATCTTGATGGAAAGATCTCGAAAAGTTATGCGGTTTTAAAAAAAACGACACTGAAAACGGACTTCTGATGTGAGAGTTATGCCCTTTTAAAAAAAGGCATAAATGGTAACCAACTGACCACGTGATAGTGTAAGTTGCTTTATGAAGTGACCCACTTTTATAAAGATAAGTGGGATCACTTTTACAATGAAGTTACTTTATAATAGAAAATATGCATGCAAAATAAACAACTCTAAAAAATATTAAAGCTACTTATAGTGATTCACTTTTATACTTGAAGTGAAATACACTTTACAATTTTAGCATAAACTTTTTCAAAAAAAGTAACAAAAGAGAGACTTGAACTCAAGACCTCTTACTTAATAAGGCAACTTTTAACCAAATGATCTAGCAAAACATATTGTAATGTTCAGAAGGAGGATTGGGGTTGTTGTTGTTGTTGTTGTTGTTATTTTTGTTGTTGTCGTCATCGTCATCGTCAATGTCGTTGTTGGCCTTGGAGAGCATGCTAAAAAAAAACTCGATGACAACAAGGGTTAGATCTCAGTTAGCTTACCCGAAAAATGCACCTTTTCCTATTTGTTTCTGATTTTCCAAGATCGCACAGGGCGCGGGGAAAAGAGAATACACAGATCTAAAAGAGTAGCAACACAGAAATAAAAAATACAAAACCAAAATAAAAGCAAAATACTTCTCTGCAAAAAATTTAAAAAATGCGTATTCAAACTTTATACCTTCGGATCTCACTGTAATGGTCGTATCTTGGGAAAACATAAACCTTTTTGAGTGAAACGAAAAGTGTTCCTGAATGAAACGAGTGCTTCATATGCAATGGAATAGTCCTCTCAGCCCAAAAATATACATAAATGACAGAAAATGGAGATGAGGCAACTCGGCTTCACGATCTCGATCTACAACAGGAGCGGGTCTTCAAACAGTCTCTGATACCATGTTCGACAACACATGTATTCCAACAGAGGAATAACACTTTCAGTAACCACTCACATAACTAGATCAAATATCAACACACCAATGTTTTCATGTGGTAAAACCCCTACGGGGAAACATCCACGACCCCAACCAATGCAACCACTTGGAGCAGTTTATTAATGCAAAAGAAAAAGATTACAGAGAGATTTTACAATAGAGTTTCTCACAATCGATCATTGGAAAATGACCCTCGATGTTCTTTAAATAGATATCATGGACCAATCAGGTGTTAAGCTACAAATCAATGGCCATTAAGATCGAGGAGAGTATGAACCGTCGGATCACTCTATGTCGGGAACATATCGTGACCATCGGATTTCCTAACTACAAATGCATACTAATGCATAATAAAGAAACACACTAAGAAACACACTTTTACCTAACAACATATTAGACCAAGTAGATCTTAACTAACTCCTAAGTGTCTAAATATCCTAACAAGGACAATCTTGTGAAGAGACTTGGCGTCGAAGATACCCATACTCACAGTAGTGGTAGTGAGTGTCTAGGTGATGAATCCCATACCCTACGGCTATTGTAGTATGCCACAACCTTAAGAGAGAAGATATCACACATGTGTGATGTGCGGGCACAAATTGTGTCACGTCGATGGAAATGGGAAGTGCCACACGGTTACGCGCTGACCAAAAGAGAAGTTTTCGCGCAGTACTGTGAGGCACCAATCATAAGAGAATTTGGCACTCAACATACTGGCAATACATTGAGCATGAGAGAGGATGGTGCACAAAGAAGTAGTGTGTTGAATGGAGAGAGAGATTCTGCATAAGGTGGCAATGCACAGATCATACTGGGAGATGAAGCATGCAGTGGTAGTGCACGGATCAACCCGGAGGCAAGAGCGCACATTTGTGGTGCGTAGGAAGAGAAGACGTGGATTGTTTGTGCGCCAGAAGAAAATGAAGATGGAGTCTCCTCTAGTGGTGGGGGAGACGAGTTGATATTATTGGATGGTCTTGCATGGTTGCAAGTAGATATCTCTTTGGGTCACCTTCGGGAATTTTCAGAAGAAGATGGTTTCACCCCCCCTTTGTACCAACTCCTTGTGCATTTTTAATCAAGAAGTAAACACAACAATTAGTGAAGAGATTGGAGTTGAAGAAAGAGAAGAAGGAGATATAAGTGATGAGACAAGTGAAGAAGAAGGTGAAGCCAACAATACTTTACCCCAAGCAATATTGTTGTGGAAGGATCCACCCAATAACAGTCAGAGAAGAGGAAATAAATCTAGTTCAAAGATGGAAAATCAATATAGTACACTAAGGTTTCCCTTGTTACATGAAATGGGTAAGTATGATGAAGAGCAACATTGGTTCACCTGTGAAGTGATTTGGTCTATAAAGAGAGTTAAAAACGACTTGACTAAGATCACACAACTAGAGATTACGTTCAGGGATATGGACCTGGCGTGGTACATGAAATACAAAGCTACTGCGCTAGCAGAATAGGCAAGGTCCCTCGTTGAGATCAAGTAATATCTGCTTCAGGAGTTTCAAAAGTTGAAGTTAGAATCCTAATGCACTACATAAATCAAGGAGATTGAGCATAAGATTGGAGAAACCATTTGGGATTATGACCAGCGGTTCAAAATATTGTTGGATAGCCTGACGTTACAAGTCCATGACATGCAACACTGAGAGTGGTTCATTACGGGGTTTCTCCCCCATATCTGAGTCTCGCTCACCCAACAAGAGGTGGCAAATTAGGCCGAGGTAGTCGATATCAAAATGTGCTTGGAAGCTAAACTTGGATGCATAGAGACATCGGTCGGGTTGGCACAGGTTCAGTCACAACTGGACAACCTAACAATACATCTAAAATATATGTCCAAGGGTAAATTCATGTGTGAGCACATATGGTGTACTACATTCTTTTCATAGGGGCATTGGCGAGACGAGTGCCCGGTCCTTCCGAATTATGTGCCGAGTCCATTTCCATTTGGATATTCATAATGGTGTGAAATATGCAGACAATGGGGCCATGTTCCACCCCACTATCCCACATTATAGAAGTATCAAACAATCACTCACAACCCATTCTATGAGTTGTGTAAATCCGTCGGCCATGATGTCAATAGTTGCTGCTCCCTCCAGTTAGTGCAAGACAAGACCTGAGATGCATTATGGCTACAAGAGGAGAAAAAGGGTGGTGAGCACGATGGCATCGATAAAGGATAATATCAAGGAGGACCCCGAGGTGGATGTGGGCTCGGTCATGACTAAAGATATGGTGGAGGAGGCAGTAGACCCTCCACATGTTTCAATTGCGGTGATATTGGTCATGTCTCATGATTTTGCACTAAGTTGTGCGTGCTCTGTGCATATTGTTATAGTCTTGAGCATATAACAAAGAAATATCTTGACTTACTGAAGAACTGGGAGGACAAGAAGAAAAACTATAACATGGTGCATGTAGAGTCACGCAAAAACAAGAAGAAGAATGGGGAGGTAGACGCCCGTGTAGTAACTTTCAAAGGGGAGAAGATATGGGAAGAATTTGAGCATCGTGAAGGCTCGGGCCAAAAACTAGAGGAAAATTTCAAGAAGGCTCCCCAACCCCCTCCTAAGTTTGATTTTTCTCAACATAAGTAGTTTATGCATGAGGCATAGAGAGCCCTTGAAGAAGAAATAACGTGTGAGGAGATGCAATGTGCAACTCAAAGGTCTCTTGAAGAGGCTCATATATGAGAGGAAGTGTAGAGGGAGACACAAAGGTCACTAGAGGAAGCACAAATCCATGAAGAGGTGTAGTGGGTAACACAAAAGGTCTCTAGAAGAAGCTCGTACGTGTGAAGAATTACAACATGCGACATAAATATCTTTGGAGGAGGCTTACGTGCATGAGGAAATAGAATGCGCAACCCAAAGATCGATAGAATAAGCACACCGACAGACTACGATGTGACGCGTTGAGCAAAAGGCTTATGAATAACATTTCCAAGAGGAGTTGCAACGCATAGCGTGCGCAAAATCCTTGGGTGACCTAGGTCGCATGCAAGAAGTCAAAGATCAAGTCAATACCTTCTGACACTGTTGTTTGCACTTGCTTAAATATCCAAAAAATGCAAGTAAGTTGACCCAAATGTTAACTTCTTGTATGAAAGAACAAGAAGAGAAAACCACCATATCGGCTCTGCTGTCGGAAAGGGATGTCTGCTAGGTTAGCAAGAAAAAATTCATTGGCCGAGATTTTAACATGACAACAGAGCTTGGTGGGTACGACATGGATGGAGTCATGTTGAATCTAGGATCGGATGTGAACATTTTACCCAAGAAGTCTTGGGAAGTGATGGGTAAGCCTAAGTTGGTCTGGTCACCCATCCAACTTTGGTTATCCAATCAATACAAGATCTATCCCATAGGTTGGATGGAGAAAGAACGTTCCATTCATGACACCATCCATTCTAACTTACAAAGGGAATATCGTGCTCGTCAGGAGTTGCAAGAATCCTAACAGACTTTATAGGAGCTACATATAAATAAAATGGCTTCCTATACCGACACTCAAAGCTGTTATACATCCGTTCTCAGTGACCACACTGAGCTAGTCATCGCTGTCAATGAGGCCTACTCCTAGGTCTCCCTGCCAACACCAGTGCAACCATATTTTCCAACCTTGTAGAAGATGAAATTGTTCACTGAGCACATTTTATCTCTGCAGTTACAGATTCACGAAATTCAATACTGGATGCAACATCTAACCCCAGAAGGAAACTCCCTCCAACAAAAAATTTGTCAAGCGATCAATGCCATTCAGGAAAGTCAAGATTGTGCCCAAGGCTTCTCCAAGCTAGTCACTTAGAGATTCAAATCGTGGGATTATTTTCAAAACCCTCTAGAACTCATAACTCTCTATGATCATACCTGCGCACTAAAAGTTGAGTTTGCACAAAAAAAACAAGACGTCGGTTCCTTGCCCCCCAAAGAGTGCAGAACGACAATGCATGTCATTGCCACATGAACAAAAGAGATCACTTCCCCTAGGGATGAGAAATAAAGGATATGAGAATTGATCACTTCGATGGTCGACATGGCTATGGACTGGTATATTTAGATCTCAGACCTACAGGTTGTTTTTAGCCCCTTGATTAAGCAACTCAACAACACCGATCTCACTACTTCGACAATCACAACTGACGTCGCAGAAACGATCGTCCAACTTACCCATGTGTTTCAAGAGCATTTTTTTGAGCTTAAGAGTCATTTTATAGAATTCTTGCAAAACCTCAAGGGCATGGTTCCATCCCTCACCAAGATCATTCCGTAAAGCAGCTAGCTTGAGGACAAGCCATATAATAATGGTGGGGGCATGTTGGAACCCAAATTTTTGGATCCAGTTTTACGTGCATGCAAAAACAAAGTTGTGCACACTCATTCCATATTTTTGTGCACACCTAAGGAAATGTGCAAGGGATTCCATAAAGTGCGCATCCATTTGGGTTTTTTCAGTCAAGCACCAAGTGTAAAGGCTACCAAGTGTGCACCGGTCTGAGTTTTGTCAGTTTCCTCAGAATCCAAGAAGATGCTCGTCGGAATCAAGAAAGTATTCATTGGGAAATCTTCCCGAATGATTATTGACAACAAAATATGAATATGTGGGGTGTATAGAAGATAATTTGGCTAGGTAGTTAAAATTTCCCCCGATACAGAGAGTCTACGTGGAGCGTTGGAAGGAACCAGAAGCACATGAGGCAGTTGGATCAGACAAGCAAGTGGAGCAAAGTCAAAAGATACATAACTCCCCAACAATAGAAGATATAAAAACGATCTCTAATCTCCGAATGATAATTGGTTAGTCAATTGGTTGGTTGGTTAGTTGGTCGATTGACGATCTGGCTAGTTTGAGATTTTTGAGTTAGCTTAGCTACCAATGTTGAGCTCACTCTTAGCTTGTTGTAATCCTGTGATGTTTTGAATATATTCTTGTGTCTTTTATAGGTTTCAGTCCTAATGTAAGGCACATGACGCATTATGTTGTATTTCAACTATTTTATATAGTAATTATATGAAGTTCTATGGATGTCATAGGAAGTTGTTCAACAAAATGTATATCTTTGATGTGATGGAATACTTCCAATAATAAAGATATGGAAATTTTGATCTAATCTGTGTCTATTATGAATGAGTTGAATATTTGTGTATAATTTTAATTCTTTATCCTAAATAGGTTATCAGACCTGAGTTACATGGATGCCAATTGCAATAATGTTTTGTGTGTTTAATCCTTCATCCCTGTCACAATACCTTATGGTCTTCGTGATCCTCTCTGCATATCAGGTGAGACCTTCCTCGACCTTGGCTGAGGATTGATATGTTGGTGCTTTGGGTTTTTTTTGGACAACTCTAGATGAACCCTGGTTCTAAAATTCCCTAACATTAAGAGGGACAGTACACGCGCAGGCATGGATTGAAGGAGAATGCCCAACAACTAGGAAATGTTTCCAATAAAAATTTTGAGGCCTACTCTCTGTGGATCAATATGTGTCTCATAAAGGAGGTAGGAATCCATGATCTTATGGATTTAATGCTGATAATAAAAGATATGGTTAGTAAAAACAAGTTGGAAATAATGCTTTGATCTCTCTTCTCTCGAGAAAGATGTTTGGCCTTTTGCTTTGATGAAATCTCTCTTTTTCATATCAAGTGTGAGCTTAATGGTTTGGCGGACCATTGGGAAAAAATATCCTCTCACTTGAATGCTCGAACCTTGATAAAAAATGGGGTGGTGTCATCCACCCATATCCCTTAGCCATGATAGTTTCCACTTGTACATTGTTCTCGATGCCAAGCACATAAAGCACACATAAGGGGGACACGATAGTAGGCTATTTACACCCACTCACTCTAACTGGTGGTAGGCTCAAGTGATTATTGAATGCGATTTGTGTGAGCATGTACTGAAATGTGGGATTAATCCTTTAATGGCAGTGATTTTATACGTTCTCTACTTGATAGAGAGGAGTGCTCTTCAACCTTGGTGGGGCTGGTTCAAATGTTTTGGAGTAGTGGAAGTCTGGAAATATAGGAAATACGATGCTAGAGTGTACATGGAGTGGAGGGACAATGGTGTGTGAAGAGCAACTTGCCCAACTTTTTCAATGCCGAAGGTCTTTTTGTATTAGTTCGATAACTTTTAGGTTATTCAACTACATACTTGTTTTTCCTCTCTCATTGCTTTTCCTATATTAAGTTGTCAAGGAAATCCTTTCATTTTGATTTTCAATAGAGTTGGAGTGGGTTCAAATTCTTTTTGGGTGCTGCTGGGAACTGGGATGTGTAGTTTTCAGTGGTCATTTTTTACACTGTGCAAGACTGTCCCATTTTTTACACTGTGCAAGATTGTCCCATTTTTTACACTATACAAGACTATCCCAAGGCAGTCGTTGTTGATCTTGAGGGTGGGAGCCAAGCCGAGACGTCTCTGATCAACAGACGTAACTCATCCAATTGCAATTGGATGTTTTCTTGAGCTCCCTCTTTTGCTTGCAACATTTGTCCCAACAAATATTTGAGATGCCAATACAACTCCACGATATTCCAATATTTCGTCTCATAGCCTCTCACATGTCCCACATCTGGAACCCAATTGGAAATTGCCTCATCCACCTCCCATTCTGGTGTAATTTTATTCTCCAGTCGAATTTCATCTTCCATGTCCTCTAGGTGTGGTCGATAACGAGGTGGGGTTTCCTTGTGGAATGTAGATGCCACAACCTGGGCTTCGTGCTACACTTGGGTACTGGAGGTGCCTTCCTCTATTTTGTGGATGGGAGGTTCCACTGGGGCACCACCTCCTCTTCTGTAGCCTCATCGATAACCTTGCTGCAGAGTCATCCAACCCCAAGAATCTCCCTAGAAGCCAAGGTAGGGTGGAGATAGAGATGGGATGAGTATCCACCAGCTGGGAGCCCAATTATTTTTCCAGAGTTCTTCATTGTGTCTATCATCCCAGAAAGAAAACACGGGTCGAATATCAGTTGCAAAATCTTTCCTCATGCTTCTAATACAAATAAACCTAGAGGAGTCGATGATTGAGGCACATATACTGCCCTCAAATGACATTAACTTTGTCATTAACAAGTTTGGAATGGGCGTCGTCGTTCTCATACTCAAGGTGTTGCGTGAGAGGATGTATCTAACTCATTTATACTTACCAAGGACCCCACGTTCATTAAGCTCTATCCCCAATATCCCCTTCCTCCCCAACACTCCATTTGAAGATGATATTAGTTATGTTACATTAAAATAAAAACTTATTAATTAAATGAACTAAAAAATTTCACAATATCACAATATATCACAAGATATTGCATATTTTATATATAAGTTTTTATTAGTTAATAACACACATTACATCGTTCATATAAAAAATTCATTACATGTACACACAAGTTCATTTCCATAATCAAACTCATGGATATTCTCCTCACCCCTGGAAAATCGAAGGCTCTTTTAAGAGGCATATATACATGGATGATTCTCTCTTACTCATTGGAACTAGGAAATCATTTTGGTGAAAAAAACTTGAAGATAGGTTAGGAAATTATTTTAGTGAAAAAAACTTGAAGATAGGTTATTATTGGACAAATCAAAAAGGATTTTAATAAAATTTAATGATGTTGTGATATTATTAAATAATCTTATTATGTTGTTGTGATATTATTAAATATTCTATTTTATTTCGCTGCTAAAGATATTGATATATTTTTGACTTTTATCGTAAAAAGATAAAGTTAAAGAATGAATACGATTATTTTATGGATTGGAAAAATAAATATTAATGATAATTAAGTATTTACGCAGTACAATTAATGTAATGTGTTCATTTGAACAAAATTTACAAGGTAGGTAGTGGATAATAAATGTAATGATGAGGGGTTGTTAGCATGGGTGCCTAAGATTATTTGTGAGAGAGTATATATACATATATAAGTGTATTGAGCATGCTGAATATTGTATATATTGACTAATAAATATTTGGTTTATTATATATATTGAATAATAAATGTAATAAAGTTATTGCATATATCGACTAATAAATGTAACAAGTTTTTATTTATTTATTATGCACCAATTACCTAATGTATCTTAAATAATGAATATGACCACATTACATTAATTATCCTCCTAGGTATCTTTTCAAGTACATTATAGACAAGTGGAATGAGCAACACAGTTGCTTAGTACCTACCTCTTATGAAAAGTTCGAAAAAAAATAGAACAATATTAGTTTACAAATGAATTACAACACACAATAAAAGCTTTTTGCTTTAATAATAAAAACAATTATAAAAAAAAATACATTTGCAAGGAAATGATGCATAGCTCAAGATCATAGTGATTTGATACCTGGACTAATTAAAATGATCTTGATCTAAAAAATAATCGTTGATCTAAAACATATTCTTATATTGTTATTGTTTCATGTGTAGGCTTATTAGTGACTTGATAGACTTAATTTCAACTTCTCCCAATTAAACCTAAAGAAAATCGAGGCAGGTCAACCATAATTACTTACCACAATTTATAATAAATAGAAGTTGAAGGAACATTACTAGGGACTTTACAATCCAAGTAATGCAATGAATGTAATTGACAAATGCAATGAAAGTGACTATATATTGTCAAAATGAGAAACCACAAAGTTCTCAAGGAAAAGTGTGTGTTAGGCCCCCAAGGATCAGGATGACCTACCTTTAAATGTAAGCATGATTCTCTTAAAAACGCAAATTGTGACTCTTGTTTTCTAGACTATTATGAATGTACATGACAACTAGCTACACTTATTGCTTTTAATGACTATCAATTTTATGTTATATTATTAAGCATGAATGAGAGTTTTGTACTATAATTTAGGGAAATTTTAGTCTTAAGACTCTAGGACACTTCCTAAGGTTGACAATGCTTATCTTTTTGTCTAGAATGTCTTGAATGTCTTGAATGCATACATTTCGATTATCTTAATAGTTATCAAGAAAACCTCATTTGCCTTGTTCACATTTGAATTCCCACAAGTGACATATTGAGCTCTTTTAGTTGCATATATAAAAAAAATAAATACTTTTGACTTTAGCATTTCAAATTAGCGCATTCCTAAATAGAAAAATCTATCATTCTAAAAAAAGTGTGATTTAATTCATATAAAATGTAAATGACAAAAATAATAATAAAATAGCTATAGACACCGTAATTAATTTAAAAGACTTAAAACAAATGTAGTATAAACACTTTACTCCTAATTTTAATTGTTGATTCACTTTTATCCCAATAAAATCACAATTGTCCCACTACAAACGTTCACAATAATTTTCCACATTATTCCATTATTATCCTTTGTCTTTTGTACTCATGAACATTTTTCTTTGGGATTTTCATAGAGGGTGGATTTGTTCGGTCCCAACGCCCTTATGTTATTTACTCCCTCATTATCGCAATAGGGAATCAAATGCCAATTCAGGTTGATGCAGGACCATCAACCAGTTTATTTTGAGTTTGACCGTAGGGGTCACAAACATTTACTAAGGAAGTTGGTTTCCTAAATTTTATCTTCATTTGTAATAGTTGTACGAAGTATATCTAGAATATATCTTTGTTTGATTAGTTTTGATAGGTGTTAGTTTGTTGCTAAGTTCTAGGAACATAATTTAAAGATTTGGAATTGGTTGAGATAGATCGGTTGGGTTTATTTGGTGATATATTAGAGAGATCTAAGATATATTGAGTATTTTGTAATGAATAGGAGTGTGCAAGTGTGATAGTGTGCAGTGTGTAGAGGTTCGAGAGACTAAGAGGAGCATAGCTAATATTGTTTTATCAATATATTCCTTTCAAAATTAATAAAATTCTAGAATTGTGTGCCTCTGTGGTTTATTTTGTGTTTGTGATCATATTCCATTCACATTCTATCTTGAGAGGGTGATATAGCTTTGATTTTGTAGTGTTATAGATCATGTAGAGATCTGTGCTTTGAAATCACAYGAAATCCACTTAAATCTCTGTGATTTTGTTTGTATTTAAATGAATGGACGAGATTAGATTTGGGATGAAGCCTATCCAGATCAACGACTGAAATCCATTCGGCATAATTATCAACTTGGACTTTTTGCTAGTTGGGAYCCCACTGATTTTCATACCCTCACCATTTTGGAGTTCCTTGTTGTGTCCTGACCCTGAAACCTTTTGAAATTTGGACTCTGATGAAGCTTCCCATTCTATCGAATCCGACCTATCAAAGCACTTAACTTCGACCCATCAGAGCGCTTAACTTTGATACCTCTATTTTCTAGTACTCCAACGTTCTTATTAAACCACCATTGATTGGCCCATAGACTTGACACTTGGTCATGCAGAGAAGGAGCTTAGTGCCAAACGAGAAAAGGTGTTCGATTGTAAAGGGAGAGTTAGTACTGTTACAAACAACGCTTAAGACTAACGCTTTTGGCCCAACAATTGGAGACTGTTGGTCATTGAACTAGAACTTGTTCAATTCAAGGATTCAATCTAGGAGCAACGAGTGCTTGGAGCTACTAACAGAGTCATCGAAAAACTTGTTTATCTGTGGGTATTGGCCTTGTAGGTCATCATTTGT
Source organism: Picea mariana (assembly GCA_032191745.1). Lineage (NCBI taxonomy): Eukaryota > Viridiplantae > Streptophyta > Pinopsida > Pinales > Pinaceae > Picea > Picea mariana. The sequence goes on from JASDQU010012798.1 coordinate 484,541, forward strand.
GGTATTAGAGCATGAATTGTATCTGCAAGAGACATGCCACCTGGACAAGGAGGCCAAGAGAGAAATGTAGCAGCTGAGGAGTTACAATTGGAGATGAGGCACATCCAGGAAAGGATGGAAGCCATGGAGACATATTAGAGAAGGTAATTGACACTGGAGATATCAGTGAGAGTGACGATAAAATATTTGAAGAGGAAACAAAAGGAATGCTAGGAGGTGAAACAACAAAAGAACAATTGATAAGGTTGGTTACAAAGGCAGGAGATAGACCAAAGATGGAGGTTCCCATGTATGAAGGTAACTTTAATATGGATTAACTTCTTGATTGGATCAACGCAATAAATAAATACTCTGACTATGAAGAGGTGGATGAAGAAAAGAAAGTTAAACACGCAATGAAAAGACTGAAAGGACATTAAACTTTATGGCGGGATGAGTTGTAGGCATACAAGAGAATGAAAGGAAAGACTAAAATCAAAAGTTGCGACAAGATGGTGGCTAAATTTAAAAGCAAATTTATGCCTAAGGAATATCAAGTGAATCTGTTTAGGAAATTGCATAATTTGAGACATAAAGACATAACAATGAAGGAATACACTGAAGAATTCTATAGGCTGAATATCAGGGCAAGCCATATAGAAGGAGATACAAAAATGGTTGCCAAATATATAAATGGACCGAGGTACAATATGTTGGATTACTGAGAGGGGGGGTGAATCAGTAATAACGTAATTATAATCCTTTTTCTTCAAATGTTATATCAATGTAGAATTATTATCCAATAATGAGCAATAAGAAATAAACAATCACACATATACACATTACACCAGTGTTTTACGTGGAAACCCAAATCGGGAGAAAACCACGAAATGCTTTTTCTTATATGTCTTGAAGAATTACATTCATTAGAAGCACCAACTTCCTTTGTTTTCCAGCTGC